>VWPW01015655.1:0-10054 GCA_013389825.1 Crypturellus undulatus | reverse complement strand
TGAATGAGGAGCAATGAGGACTGATCCACTTGGTGTGCTGAGGACTTAATTAACCCGATGAGCATGAGCCTATGCATGCGGCGTGAGTGATTCCTGCAAATTTTGTTCTGTTTTGCTAGCATAATGTAATGAAATTGCACTNCCTTTTTTCCTGGCCTAGTGGGCACATTGAGTGCGTTGTGCAATAAAGAAGAATAAGTAACGTCAAGGTCTGCCCTCTGAATGAGGAGCAATGAGGACTGATCCCCTTGGTGTGCTGAGAACTTAATTAACCTGATGAGCATGAGCCTATGCATGCGGCTTGAGTGATTCTTGCAAACTTCGTTCTCTTTTGCTGGCATAGGACAATGGAATTGCACCAGGAATGCAGCCCTCCGCCTAGGAAAGGGACAGCAACTGTGACCTGGAGAGGGATAATTTTTTCCTCAAACATTTTGTCTCTGCCGTTGGAAAAATGTTGGTTCTTGGAAAGGGGAACTTTTCATGGCAGCAAGGCGGCGTTGATAAACCTTTTATTTGGAAAAGGGATTTTCGGGTCCCAGATGGGATTTCTGAGCCAAATCCTAGAGGAAGACAGAGGGCTGTAGAGGAATGTGCAGCCAGGTCTGCAGGAGAGCAGCAGGTCGGGGTTCTCCTGCCTGCAGGAGCAACCGCTTCTCCCCCTGCTTTGGGAATAGGATTTGGTTGTGCTGGAGCCCAAGTAATTGGGCTCTTGCTGACAAAGTCTGGAAGGTCTTTGGCTTCCTGAGGAAATAGGGGAAAATATTGCAGCTCTCGAATGCTCCTGTAACGGGAAATAATCTGTTGCCGACGGCTGGTTGAGCATCCACGGATCAGGTTAGCATTGGTCCTTTGGAAAGGCGCAGTATGGGAAAGCAGGAATGATCAGAGTCTCCAAGTATTGAGTGGCGAAAAGAAGCAATATTCAATGTTCTGAAATTCAACATGAATCAGCTGGCTCAGCTATGGTCACTTATGGTGTCTTTCAGGTTTAAAAAAAAAAAAAATCCTCATTTCTGAGGATTTAGAGTCTACTCCTGCCTTTAATGGGACTATTCTCCTTGCAGCTCTCGCTGTGGGTAAAGACTTAAAGTGAAACCATAATTACTCCGAGGAAAGAAACACTGTTTTCATGTCATGTTCCATTAAATATTTCACAGCATGAACCAAAGAATTAATGACCTTATTATCTGGCCTCCAAAATGGATCATTAAAGAGGCAAAGGCGACTGGCGAACACGGCAGGCTCTGGGGACGGGATGGCTCTTGGGATGCTCAGGGCTGGCGCTGCGAATCCACTGGGTCCTTAAGTAGAGGGAAAAGATGTCCCCAAGGGGACAATCCGGGATGGAGGGATCCATTAGGATTTGCTCCCTGTGGGGATGAGGCTTCTCCCTTATGTTGGCACAGGTGGTCCAGCTTTGTCCATGGAGGGTTGGTCACGGGAGGTCCATGTAGCCCCGTGGGGCTGGCAGGATGCGCCGTGGCCCCATCGTAGGTGTCAGTGGGAGCAGGGAATGCTCCGGAGCATGGGATGGGCCTCATTCGTGCGCATTGCTGCTTCCTCCGGAGCCGGAGGAGCTGGCAGCCCTCGGTCAGCTTGGAAGAACATCAAATCCCCCAAGGAGAAGCAGTTTCCATCCCTCCCCCATGGCTCCGGGGCTCGTGGAGCAGAGGATCCGGCGTGTTCCTCTCCCGGACACCTGCAGACGCGCTCGGACGTGCGTGGGAGGTCCCGGTTGCTGCTCTTTGCAGCTCTAGGGCTGCGTTTCCACCTCTCCAGCCTGCGGGTTGAGATTTTTCTCTCTCGAGTTGAAGCTGGAGAGGTTCTAGCAGGGTGATGCTCATCTGCTTGCAGTTCAGGTAGGGCACTGCTTCCCCAGGTAACCAGGTTGAGATGTTCCTATAGGGATGCAGCTCCCGTGTGAGTGTGCACCTTCCCATGCACTACGCTGGCAAGCCAAAAAAATCAAGCACTATCTCTTATACAGTGGTTATCCCACAAGGAATTTGTCTCAGGGCTTGGCCATGTCTTCTGCAGGCACCTTCCCCTGGTACCTTCTGCTGAAGAAATCTGCAAGAGCTTCTTTGAGGGAGAAACAAGGGGTGGAAGACTCTGTTTTTCATGAATCCTAAATTACAGAATGAAAATGCAGGGAAAATCCCTCCTGGTTCTCATGGGCTGTGTCCACGCTGCCTCATTTGTCAGCCTTTAATTAGCCTGCGGACAGACTTGCCAGTATTTCCATCCTCTCATTTTATGGGGTCAGTGGGACAGGAGGAGAACCCTCCACTTGTGTCTTTTCCTTTTTCCTTTGCTCTGGAAGCGGGAATATCTTCTGCATAGGCCAGGCAAAAAGCATCATGCAAAGGAGGTTGGGCGTGTGCGTCGTCTCCTCCGCTTCCTGCTCCGCGGTTTGTTTTCCCTTGGGAATTGGAACTGGAAAGCACTTGGTGATGCAGAGCTGGACTGCTCTGCTCCATTAATGCTGCCAGGGTGCCGCGTACCTGCTGTCAAGGAGAAGGAATTAAGGGAAGGAAACCACTGTGGAGCTCGTCAGTTGGAGCCAAGCATCAAAAAGCTGCAGCAGGATGTTGGGATGGAGGGAATCTGCTGCTCCCTGGCACAGGGAGGCTCAGGACAGCATCCTAGACGAGACCTCATATGGCCCTTGAAGCCTGGAAAGTAGCAGAGGAAAGGCTGGTGGTTCTGTTTTCCTTCCCCTCCTCTCTCGTGTGTCATGAGCTGGCAGCGCTCGGGGACATTTTAATCAAAGCTGGCTCGTAGCGAGAGAAAAAGAAAACACAGGAGCGCGGGAGAACGGGGATCTCCTGGGACAGACGGACAGAACTAGAGCCTGGAATTAGGAGTCCGATCTGGGCCTGACAGGGCAGTGGCATCTGGATCAAGCCCTTGAAAAATGTGTTAGCTGAGACCAGCTCCGCTCCCTTGGGAAGTGTCTGTGGAATGCTCTGCAGTTACCTTCAAGTAGTGTTTTCCTTCTTTTATCATTTAAATACGTGACATCTCCATCTCTGTAAACCCCTACCCCTTCCCCACATAGTTCTGGACCAGGTGAAGGTCAGCGAATGCTTTTAGAGACCAAGTCCAAATGAGTCCAGCTCAAAGTCAGGCGAGACTGAGCTCCTCCACTGATCCGAGCTCAGAACATCCACCGAGGGCTCTCAGAGATGAGGTTAGTTTAGGTAATGGAAAGATCTTTATTTTTATTTCGATTTTATTTTATTTTTCTTACTGACTAGAAGAAAATATGCCTCTAAATGCTGATTGATGCAATGCCAGGCATCGCAATATGCCTTGATGCTGAGGCAAGCTCCAGGATCCTGTGGATACGGATGGGGCTGGTTGGAAGACAGGCTCTTTAGGTGTCCTCTGTTAGTCTTATCTGGGCTGTGGTGGAAATCCTGCTGTACATGGGCCTGGATACTGGTCTGGATGGATTATTTTCTCTTAGAGGTGACTTTTAAAGTCATGGTTCTTGCCCTGCAGAGAGAAACTGGGGTCTGGGTCTAGCTTGTCCAACCTCTTGTATTGCTCATGGATATTTTTCCCTGCCAAAATGTTGCTGAAGATCTTTACTAATAACTTGTGGTCTCTGGTCCCCAGGAGGAAGAGGTCATTTCTGTCATCTTAGCACAGAGCTTTACTTAGAAAAGGCCTTGACGTGTTGGTAGGGAGCTCTGCTTCCTAGAAAGCCCCCTCAGCACAGGCCACAAAACGGATTTACAGGTTGGGGACTTATTCCCAGCGGTGCCAGTGGTTATTTCTGCAGCACGTGATGGCTCCCGGCCACGCTGGTAGTGCCAGGGAGGTGCCTTTCCCTACCCAAGGAAACCTCCAGGACACGTTGGATGCAGGACTGCCCATCTGAGATGCCTACGGTTCAGCGGGATGCGTGGGGTGCCACAGGGATGGTAGGGGACAGTGAGGATGATGGATGTGATGCTGGATGTGATTCCTGAGAGGAATGCAGTTTTTGTAGGATATTTTGCATCAAAGTTTTACCCTNCGCAGGGAGGGTAGGGGACAGTGAGGATGATGGATGTGATGCTGGATGTGATTCCTGAGAGGAATGTAGTTTTTGTAGGATATTTTTACCCTTTTATTCCCTCATCCTTTTTTTCCCTATGCATTGGAATGTCGTTATGTCCAAGATGAACCTTCCAGTGTAGATTGGATGCATTTCCTACATGGAAGACGGCTGCTTTGGGAATGTCTGGAGTGGCTCTGTTGTGTTGTCTTGTCCTCTCCCGTGAGTCCACAAGGGCATTTGCTGGTCCTTGGGCTTCTGGGCATCCTCAGGATGCAAAATGACACCATGATCCAGTGGGATGATGTCCCCAGGAGGGCTCCTGGGCATTGCAACCCGGTGCCCATCTGCCACGATCCCTGCAGAGCATCCAAGGACAAGGAGAATGCCAAAGGATCGGCTGCTCTGACCCTGATCCCGTGTCCCTAGTGTCCGTCCTTCCACAGCTGGGGACACAGGGATGTCCCATCGCCCTGGTACTCCTGCATGATCTCCTTGTCCAGCATCTCAGGAGCTGTTTCTCCATGCTGGGAAAATGAAGTCTCTGTTGATTCGGTCTCTGTTTACCTGGCCCTGCTTCCAGGAAAGTTTCCTCCTGGCCCGTCCGTCTCTTTGGAACCGCTTCCAAATGTGTCAGGCAGCCCAAGAGAGTGCGAAACAAAAAGGAAATAAATCTTAATAAAGTTACTAGGAGTTTTTTCCTTTTTTTAGGCTCTGCTGTACAAGCTCTTGCAGACCAAATGTTATTTTTCATTTTTTGGATGGACATAGCAGCTGTGAGGTTTTTAATAGCACCTTCCTCTTCTAAATGCCAGTCTCAGAAGCTCATTTTTATATGCTTTGGTCTCTCCTGATTCCATTACCTATTTCAGTTTCAACAGAGATCGCTGGATAAAACTAAGCTAATTTGGAGACAAAGGGACACTCTGCTGCTCGTTTTTCTGCTTTTTTCTGCCATTAATCAGGTCTGCATGATCTTTTCATTAAGGGACTAGGCTTAAATGCACTTTACAGTTGAAAAATCCCTCTGTGTGTTGGTGGGTGCTTACAACACAGGGCGCTCATCCAGCAGCCGAAATTCTATTAGAAAGAACTTAACCAAGGGCAATGGGACTTCTTGGAGTGATGTTGAGCTATGCGCGAGTGTGGAAGCTGCCAGGGTAGGAACCGGCTCCTCCTAAATCAAATGTGAGAGGAAAAGCCTTACACGCCAGCAGGCAGGGCCAAGGGACTTGGTTACCCCCCAAAAATGTTGGACTGCAATCGATACTTTTTTTTTTGCAGTTTATTTTTATTTCTAATTTGGTTCCTGCTCCGTGGAATGGGCTAAAAATCCCAAACTGAAAGAAAGACAAGGAAATCAGGCTCAGCAGTGTTAACCAGGCCCCCTTCCAGGTGTTTCGGGAGTCACGGGATGCTATTCCTGCCCTGGTGCTGGGACACAAGAAAATGCATCATCCCCAACTCGCCTTCTAGTATTCCAGGTGGGGAAAAATATAAAGCTAATGCCCTCTTGTGGCTTGGTAAAGCAAAATATTTGGTTGCAGGGTAGTAGCTGAGTTTTCCCACCTTTTGGGGAATGGTAGGAAAAGTGATGGAGCGGCTCCCGGTTTCATCAGGGCTGGGTGCTGTGCGTTGGCTGAGCTCCTTGCCGTGCAGCATCCCTGCATCCAGCCTTGGCAGCCTCTTCCCCAGCTGAAAGGAGGGGTTTTTAGGAATGTTTAAGTCAATTTGGCAGATCTGGGCGCTCTCCAGAAACACACGGCGTTTGGCTCTTTGCAGCTATTTGTGCTGCACCAGCAGTATTTTCTCTCGAGGCAAAGCAGCCTGGGGCATGCACAACCTCATGGCCTGGCCCAAATCCGCAATGGACACCCTAAAGGCAGCAAATTCTGTGCGACTTCTTGTTTTTCGATGTTTTTTTTTATTTTTTTTTCTAAATAAATAAAGTGANATTTTTTTTTTTTTTTTTCTAAATAAATCAAGTGATTTTTAGGGGTTTTCACCAAAGCCCAATTCTCATCTGGTTTGGAACTGCTCTGAAACGTGTAGTTTTTGCCTGTCGGTGGTGCAAGGCACCTGAAGACACATCCAAGTACGTGTTTAACATATTTTTTTCTAAGTGTGGACATTATCATATAATAATAACAATAAAAACATGCCATATTTTAAAGCCCATATGCCTCTGCTCACACTGGCCTTCCAGGAAGGACCTCCGTGAGCATCTGTTTCCGATTACACATCACTGGGTCCCAGCCCAAAATAACTTCAAAGATTTATTGAATTCCATGATTCCTAGCTCAATCCCAAGGAGCAGGGCAGCAATGGGGTCGTCAGGCACTTCCCACATTGACACCGCTATCCCAGCGGGATGAGACGATGCCTGGTGCTCCCCAGCCCTTGGATTGACAAGAAGTGGAGCCTGTCATTTCCCATTTGGATCTTATCCTAAGACTATTTGAAATTTCAATAGAAGCATCGCGTTTTCTGTCAAAACATAAGTTTAGAATTTTTGTAAAGATATTCTCAATTTAAGTTTTTTTCCAAACATCTAGAAAACAAAGATTATAGCTTTAAAATGGCAGAAAACTTTGTGTTTCTGCTTGAGCTCCAGCGAGGTGCAGTGAAAAGGGACATTTTCGTAGCTGCTTGGCTTGTCTCAGGGTAAAGCAACCTGGAGCAGACTCTTTCTCGCTGGATTTGCTTTCTGTTGCATCCGACCTGGCTGCAGGGAGCTGCGCGCATCTAATTCCCACTGGGAGAATAACACGGAGGGAGCAAAGCAGGGCACGGGGTTGGGGACGGTCCCTTCCTGCCTGGGAACAGGAGCGTTTTCCCCTCGCTGCTGTCCTGAGACCACGAGGAGTCGGGAAAGGCTCCCATTCCTCCCGTTTTTGTGGCCTGGGTAATGCGAGTCACGCCGAGCGCCCGGGGCATCCCCAGCCGCCTCCCGCCTGTTCCCAGCGACGTGGCAAGGGAATGACTGGGATTGCCAGGGGGAACGTGGAGAAGCTACAGAGGACAAAGGACAAGGTCTGGCAGGAGACGGATAGGGAGAACAAGCCCTCAATCCTGAAGGACTCCGGCTCAGGAGAGCAGAGCCAGCTCATGGCACAGCAGCGTTCCCAAGCTCCGGACCAGCGGTGGGACAGAGGAGTAAATCCGACACATTTTTTCCATCCTCGGCTCTCCGCGTTGCCCCTAACCTGATCCCAATTAGATACACAGAGGCGGCTGCCAAGGAACTTTTATGACTCATTGGAAAGGGAGGCTGCAGAAGAGCCCAATCCAGCTGTCTCCTCTCCGTGTTGTTTAGGGAGGACATTCGGGCTCATTTGTTGCACCTAGGAAAGGGCCAGCAGGCTCCTGCACACAGGGAAACAGCTTCCCAACCTGGGAAGACGCTGCATTCCTTAGAAAAGGGAGAGATGCAGCGGAGATGGGGTAACCTGCCCATATTCACTCTCATCCTGGACTTTAATAACACTAGAACAACCTAAACCCTGAAAAGTGAACTGAAAATCCCTCCCTGAATGCCTGTTTTTATGATAACTGCGGTTTTGGGCATTGGTGCACTTGGTGCTCAGCATTTTTTTCCACTGGAATGGGGCAATGGGCAGAATACGATGCCTGTGTTGTACTAGGACGGAGGCTGTGTGAGCAAAACATTATTTCATACAAAAAATCTGGTTTATCTTGAAGATCGCAGCTTTGCATCAAGTCAAACACACACAGAAACAGCCCAACACAATAAACCTAGGAGGTTCTTGCTGGCCCTTCTTTGCTCAAAGTGCAATTTCACAAAACTGGCCTGGAAATGGAGCGGTCACAGGGATGTCTGTCACTATTAGGGTTGATTTTCTGGATAGTTCCTCTGGCTTTTGGGTATTTTGCTTTCAGCGTGGAACAGGCCACATTTTCCCTCGATATCCTGAAAACTTTCACGAAGCCGAATTCTCCTTTTACTGCCCATCTCTAGAATTAAATATCCATAACCCATCTCCCTCTTGGCCTTGTAAGAGCCTGAAGCTCTGCCACTCACTGACCTCATATTTTCCCAGCCTTTACAAATACGTATTTTTAAGCAAGAGCCAAGATCCTTATAGATTCACATGATTCTAAGAAGGAGGCTTTAGGAAAATACCTGATATCCTGGGATATTTGCTAGCGAGAGATGACGGGTGCTGTGCCATGGGCACGATCCTGCCAACATCTGCATCCTCCGTACCCGCAGAGCAGGGACTTATTCCTCAAATCCCAGGCAGATTCCAGCTGGGTTAATGCACTTGGCCCCTTCCCGCTTCCCAGGGCAGGACTTCCACGTGTGGCACCAAGGCCAATGCAGTCTGGGGCCGCTGCCAGCCTCATGTTTTTGGGCTCAGCTGGCACCGGGCCTGCTCTGGAGCCCGGTGCCTCGAGGACCGGAGCCGGCATCACTAGATGGTGCTACCGCTCGTGTTTTCCCGAGTTCCCAACATGCTGCAAGGCCTGGGCATCCCGGCAGGATCGGGAAGGAGAGGGGTGGCACTCTGGAAAGATGGGGCAGAGGTTGGGTTAGAAGGGGCTCTGCTCCACCTCTCCTTGGGATGATGCTCCAGCTTCTGGCATCCTCCCTTGGAGCAGGGCTGGGAATGTGGGATGTGGTGCATTTTGCCAAATGGATTTGCACGAGAGCCTGGCATGGGTGGAGGGAGGGAAGAGGCTGAAATTCAGCATCAGCTCCTGTCCATCCCATCTCTGTCACGGGTGTCCTGCATGACCCCATCAAGCTGCTCCATCCCGCTCTGCCTCTGATCCCAGCTGCAAATCGGCACTGAAGATATTAATAGTAGCAGCGAGGAGGGATTTGCCTCTTTTCTGCTTTTCTCCAGGGGAAGAGTCAGTGCTCAGCATGCCGCAGGATGGGTGACCCTTTTCCAGGTGCAGGGATGCTCTTGGTGCTGGAGTTGAGTGCTCAAATGGGAGCTGGTGGGATGGGAATTTTTCCCTCCTGTAGGAGGATGACTCACTTTGGGGATTGCTGTTCCAAGGGCTTTCTTGATAAGGTGCTTTCTGAGCTGCACCTGGCTGGTTTTACCCCTTTCCCATGTGCACAGGGCTCGGAGGGGGCACAGAGAGGAGGAGGCATCACCCACACAGCTGACTCGATGCTGACAAGCTGTTATAGCCAGATATTAAATAAATGTGCCTGGGAATTTTCTATTTCTACTAACCAGGCGCTCCTCAAGTTTCCTGGGATGTGCTTAGGGAATGGAGCTGCCCTTGCCTCAAAGTGTGCAGTGAAGGAGCTGGCTTCCCCAGTGGATTCAGGACAGTGATCCAAAGGGATTCATTCCCACCCAGGGAGGAGGTGGCCAGCAAAACCCTCTTGCAGCAGCAGTCAAGGCCCTGGGTCATTCCCAGACAGGGTAGTCACTTCCAGGCCCGGGATGCAGCAGCCCTGGGCACAGATGGAGGAAGCAGAAGGGATGTTCCGTCAAGCCTGACGTCTTCCCTAGGGAGAGAGCGTGGGAGTGCTCCTACCCTGCCCGGCTTTCAAACCTCTCAGGCATCCGTCGGGATGCAGAGATCTTTGCAGAAAATGGATCTAAATGTTATTTTTCTTGCTGAGCAAGAGGGGCGTAAACATTACAAATACTCCAAGTCCTTCAAGCAGCCCTTTCTGGAATAAAAGGCATGGCAACGTGCCCCTGGCAGAACCAAAGCAGGGCTCTCATTTAGTGAATTCTCTAGGAAAGCTCTTTCACCTCCCACGTGCTGCACTCCCCTCTATGGCCAAACCCTCCAGACCATCCCATCAACCATGGAAATAACTTATTCATGGTCAACCCGACAGCTCGTGCAAAAGCTCACGAGGGCAGCTAGAACTAGTGCTCTGTTTGGGGGAAAAAACACAGCTTTGCAGGCTATGGCTTTGGCTGATCTTGATGCTGTACTCTGTGCAAATACTATTTTCCCCACGGTGGTGGTTCTTGCTCTTTGGAATTAAATTGAGCCTGGAGC
>VWPW01015623.1:0-40125 GCA_013389825.1 Crypturellus undulatus | reverse complement strand
GCGTGCCCCCGGCGCCGCCTCGCCCCGCAGCCCCGCTCCCGTCCCGCTGGTTTTCTGCGGAACGAAACCGGCCCGAAACCTGCGCGTCCCCGGGGGCGCGCGCCGGGCGCGGCTCTAACCCGCCGCAGGCGCCCTCGGCTCCCCCACCGCTCGCACAGGCACAAGCTGTTGTTCCCAAAGCCTAGGCACTGCCTTGCACCCACTGCGAGCTCCACGCTCTTTTCGTCTGTGCTTCACACCTGCTTGTTGAAGAGTTCTTTTTTCTTTCTTTCTTTTTTTTTTTTCCCATGAACCATCCTGTAAATCAAGCCCTGACTGGCACACTGCCTCATCCCTCCATTATCTCTTTTCAGCTTCTCCCCAAGTGCTTCTGTACAAAGAAACAGCTCTGCGCTCGCAAAAGAAGATCCTCGCTCGCTGCCCATGGTGGCCGAGTCCCCTCAAAGCAGGGGATGAGGGGGAGAAAAAGTTGAGATCTGAGCAGAGGGGCAAGGGAAAAGCGCAGATTAGGATCTGTGGGGTGTTCATCTCTGCTGTGCAGCTCTCCTGCCCATCTCCTCCCTCTCACAGTGAGGAGACAGATTAATGCACTGATACCACAGTTTCCTTTAGGCAAGACACCAAGACAGCCAGCCCAAGAAGCCACACATGGACTGCTAAGAGAGATTCACTCCGTGACAGCTTCATTTTGCACTGTTTATTCATCATCCAGTTTACAAGGACCCAGACAGGGCCCCACGGCCCCAGAAAGGCTGAGAGGAGGGACCTTTCCAAAAGAACAGGGGCCACATTAGACCAAAAGCAGTAGGGGAGAGCCTGCTTCATGCAGAACTGGAAAGGACAAGAAAAATCCAAGTATGAAGTGAAAACAAGAAAGCACAGAAGCTCCACTTTCATAAGCAGCATTATGAGAGAAAAGGACCACAAGGGGTTAAAAAAAAGGAGGGGGTGAGAGCATCAGCAAAAGGGCATTGCTGTGCAGCACTGCCATCCCTATGGCATCTGTGGGCCATGCCAGGAAGGCAGCGGTGACGTGTACCACGCGAGCCCTCCAGCTTATTGTGGGAGTAGCCAGGGACCCAGCACATCATACCGGAAAGGACACCGCAGGGCTTTTCACCAACACTTTGCCCTTTGAGTGTGCTTTTTGGTTGCTGCCCGGTCGCCTGCAAGACTTACTGCCACCACCTGTACCCAGAGTGCACAAATGCATCTTCTGTAAGCGTTTAGATACGTAGCCTTTACCATAAAAAAGCTAACTCTACCTGGCCTAAGAAAAGACATTCGGCTACTCTAGTGTTTGCAGGACTTGGCACTTATTAAACAGCTGGGCTTAACGAACACTTAAAGCATGCCTCACAGGCATGAGGAATCTGGAGCCGGGTTAGTGGAGTTGTGCAACTGAAATATGAATGTGACTCATATGCAGTTAGTAACAAACGGGATGACAGTGGTTGAAAGAGTTAACAGTTCAAAACTGCAGAACTATAGATTTATTGGAGAAAGCTGAAAAGAGCGTTAAAGATATATAGCACAAACTGAACACAAGGTCTGTTTCTAACCAGAGCCTATGTGCTTGTTCAATACACATGGACTAAGCAATTAAGTCAAAAGTGCATGAAAAAGACACAAACAGAAAATAATCCAGGAGAGACTGCATGGTCCCCATAACAAGAATTGATTAAATGTGTTTAAGTGGAGTTCAGGCTGCTGGAATAAAGAAGCTCAAGTGGTACCACAGTAGGCAGGCAATGTGTTTGTGCTAGGAGTCGCACACCATCCTGCCTCTGAGGTGCCAGCTGTGCCCCAGGAAGGAGCCGCCCAGGAAGGAGCCGTGGGCATTCCCAGAAAGCCCACGGATCCAGCTGCACGTACGCAACTGCTGAGGGATGATGCGACCTTCTCCAGCGAGGCTGCGCTGTCCATGTACCCTGGCTCTGCCACAGGGTGGCCTGGGCCTCCAAACTGAGGAGGCAGCACGTGAGGTGGGTGTAAGATGCTGTCATTTCTCCAGCGCGTTCAAGAGCCGGTGACTGCAGTGAGGAGAACAGAGAATCAGGATCCTTTTTTTTTTTAATCATAAGCCTTCTCCTTGTAATTTTATTACTGGACAAGGTATTTTTCCCCCCTGCTATCTTATCCATCACAGTCACAGGCACAAGAGAAGAACCATCCCAAGCATTTGGGATTCCTGTATTTGACCAGTGGGAAAGTTTTACACAGCATTTCAATGTTCCAGAGAGATGCTGGCTGGCTAATTTTGCTGTGGTTATCCCTAACCTATTAACACAAAAGGAATGAAATTACGGCAGAGTGGGTTCCCTTTGCCTCTCTGTGAAGTCTGGGGGACTCGGGCTGCTTATTAGCAGCTGTTTTTCCTCCTCTGCCCCGGCTCTGACTGTACACATAGCTGCACTGTGACATACATGCGCCAGGACAGAGTTCCCAAGCTGCAAGATGAGTACTTTCTTGTGACATTTCAGAAGGATTTCAGAATGCCTTACAGATTATATGCAGAGTCACCTGTCCACCAAGAACTTGCCTCCTGCCTTAGCCTGGTGCCATCTCAGTGTACCACCATTATTTGCTATTATTTATACAGCAGTTTCCCAGAGTTGCTTGCAGAGGGTGGCTGCTCCCGAGGCTGCCATTTGAAAGCAGAAGAGATTCTGACAATAAAAACAAAAAAGGGGGGACTTATATAAGGAATTTTGTGGAAAGTCGTTCCTAGACTAGTTTGAATCTGTTATCAAAAAGGTTCAAATGACCCTCTAAACTGAAAATATCTAGGTTTTCCAATAAGGAACTGAAATATCCTTGTAATTCTGGTACTCACTGTTGTTCAGGTACAATCTGCTAAAACTGTGTTCCACCCTAGCACAGTTGACAAAATTCTACAGAAAGACAGACAGACAGACAGAAAGGAGAAGCTAAAGTGAAATATTTGCTGCAGCTATAGAAGGGCACATTAGTAATAATTTCTCTGGTTGATGATACAGAGAGATTAATTCTGTAACACACAATAGTATCTAATTCAGCCGCGTCACAAGGATGAAAAACAACCAGATTTCTAACTCCAGTGAGAAAGGTGAACAAGGTATTAGCAAATATATATCCAGTTCTAGAAATACAGACACTAGGTGACAAGGTGCCCTCTCTGAAAGCACTACATTGTTTCCAGACATTTGGGAGGCATGTCTCCCAGTTTGCTTTTCTGTATTGTATTCCTCAGTGAGCCAAACTCTGCCTGCTTTAAAGAGGAAAAAAACAAACCAGGATGGTTCCTGTGCTGTCCCCCAAGTGAGGAGTCCTGATCAGCTTTTCTAAATCTCCTGTACCTTTCCCTACACCAATGGGGAAAGACAAGGGATAACATCCATGTTCCTTCAGAGCTACATGGGCTAGAAAACAAGAAAGCCATGTCCATGTTTGAACAATCTAAAAATTACAGGTGTTTTCTAAGATCAAACAGAGAGGATTTCTCTTCCCTAACATACTTTCTCACACACACACACAAAAAAAAAAAGTGGTTCTGCTGGCAGCCTGGTTGGTGCTGTGTATAGAGCAACAACAGCCCTGGTCCCTGCGGGACCTCTTCTAGCTTACTGCTCCATGGTCTCTGAAAGGTGGCTTTAGCAATTGAACCCCTAGCTGTTCGATAGCCAGCCAGCAGTAAGGACTGACCAGGAGCTCATTATCTTTAGCTATTCCTTTTGGTGAGGAATCCCACTCTTGTGATAGGAAAATGAAATTTCTCTCCACAAGGAAATGGCACAGGGAGGAATCATGGAAAATCTTCATAATGCTGACAGGCTATAGTGACTCAGTGTACTTTTCCTGCATGGAATATTCCCAGAGAAACCTGAGCAAAAACACACACTCAGAATTGGAGTCTGACTAACTGCCTTATCCCAAGAGAGGAAGGACAGCGGATAAATATAGGCGCCCTCTGTACTATAAGGCTAGGCAGACAGCTTCATAGCTGCAGTTTCACATCTCGTCCGGAAGATTTCAGTCACTCAAACAGGCTCAAGATTAAAGGAGACAGAGCATTACAGTCAAATCAGGAAGATGGGATCCATGCACGACCTTTCAGCACTGCAGCAAAGTCAACTCCCAACTGCTGGAGATTTTTTAGGAAAGAACACGAGTGTGGCAAGGAACAGGCAGCATTCACACTGAAAACAGGCTATGTATAGCACCCCGGTAGGTACTGCACAGCTCCCACAACAGGCGGTTATAAAACAATAGCATCAGTTCTTCACCAGCGAGTCCCAGGGCAACTGCTGTGTGTCCTGTACACTGAACAAGAGGGCCAGTGCCAGGGTCTGACAGGACTGCAAAATGAATAAAGCCATTGGGATGAATGGCTTACCGGCTCAGACTGTATCCACAACCGGTTAACTACAGTGTTGGCAAGTCAACGCAAATTGCTCAGTAAATACAGCAGGTTGGATCCAGATCTTAGAGGAACTGACGGAGACCATCCCACTGATCTGAGCAAGCTTTCAACTAGGCTCTGCACTTACAGAACCGAGAGGAGATGCTGCTCTTGGAAAGACTGATCACTACCTAGAATCAGCCCAAATTTAAAATAATCTCTTTATTTCTTACACAATGGAACAATAACATTATATAATTAAAACAACATCCATGACACTTTTCACTCCCCATTGACAGGACATATCTTTGCCAGACACAAAAGGAAAAAGCTTCATAATTTTACAGAGAAGTGATGGCCAGAGAAGGTAGGCCCAGTTGGTGCCATTAACCAATACGAGCAGAGTTCCTCCCAAGAAGCGAAGGCCTCCAAAGACCAAAGCTCTGGGGAAAAGTGGGGAATGGAACAGTACAGACAGTATGTACATTTTGTCCTGATTTAGTCCCTTGATACTCCCAGCTGGGAAAAATGTGCACCTTCCCCGAGTCTCTGCAGGGCTGAGTCCACCAGAATCAGCCTGCTCAAAAGGAGCCCAGCTTTGCACACCAGTGCCGGCACATTGTCTCTTGCGGGCTTACTGACGTGCCTTAGGTGCAGCACCCTCTCCACCTGCTGACGTCTTCCAGGTGCAGGGCAGTCTCCCTCTGCCTGTCTTCCTGAGCTGTCAGCAACCTGGAACAAGCCACACAGATCAAAACCGCAGCCTGGATACTGAGCTCTTCCCGAGAAAGCATCAGCCAAGATCATATAGGATGTTGAAAAGTGACTGGCCAAAAAGCAGGGCTTGTTTGAAGATTGGATAAATAATCTACACAGAAAATAATCATAGATTTCCATGAGGAAATGACCAGGGAGAAAGACTAGACATGCACAAGAAGGGATGGCATCACTGTCAAAGCACCAGACTGAGGCTGGAGCACTCTGTGCCTTATCTCCAAGCTCCCAGACTGTTGGCAGGATCCCAGGCCGCTCGCTTCACCTGCCTGGAACATCCCCTGCAGAATGAGGGCAATAAAGCATGTCTCCAAGGCATGCGCTGTGGGAGATATGATTCACCTAGCTGCTGAGTAAATCATCCCAGTTAATAAACAGCTAAGGCCTGCTGTAAAGTTAACAAAGAAGATGCATCAAGAAGGGAAGCAGTAAGAGAAAGCAAGAGGATATTTGTGTAAAATTTCAAAGACTTTTTCTTTTCAAAACTACTTGCTTTTTTAAAACTTAACAATCTTAGAGCAAACTTCCTTCAGCCTTATAAAGTGCATTATCTATCCCCTTAAAAAATACTGCCACCAAAATACCACATTCTGTATAATGTTTAACACACTAAAGAAAAAAACATTACAGGTGCATATAGATTTCAAACTGCAAATGCCATTCTAAAACCTAGGATATTACCCAAAGCTTTTTCTAACCAAATATTCAAACTAAGCTCATTTCACTGACCTGGCCATGTGCAGCATGGGCTCCACGATGTTACAGCCAGCCATGGCGCTGCACTCGTAGAAGACAGCCTTGTATTCCTGCAGAGAGCAGAGCAAGACCCCCGTCCGCTGTGGGCTCTCGTGCCACCCGCCAGCACCCTCGGAGCCAGCCCTTTCCCTGTCCAGCACCCCCACAGGGGTCACCTCCCTTTGCTGCAAGTAGTTGCTACCACTGCGGCCGAGGGTGGGAGACTGCATCCTGCTTGCCGATGTGGGAACAGGACATGGCTGTTCTGCAGCACGGGCATTCATGAAGGGGAGAGTTATTTGGGAAGAGCTATTTCCCACAGGGTACACAGACTGCCTCACCTTCGTGCTACAGAGTCCAGTTCACAGGAAGAGCTCCGAGCCCTCTTCCTCCTGCCCAGCAGGTGAGGGTGAGGTATCACCAGGCATGCAAACACAGGGAGCAAGGGAGGGCTGTGCAGAGCATGCAGCAGGTGGGAAAAATTAGCTCCCCCCAGAACGGCTAAGCATCACTGTCAGGAAGCACTCAGCCCAAGGAAGAGCACGCTGCTCAAGGGCCAGAGTCTGCCACATGCCAGCCACCTCATTCTCCCTGGCACTTGTTTGCATTGGAGAACAGCTAGGGGTAGAGGGAAGGCACCATATTCAGACATGGCTCTGAGTTCAGACGGGCTGCCCTGCTCACGGCCGCGGAGGCTGCAGAGCACAGTCACACCTTTGCCAGCCTCTCCCCCTCCACCTTGGGCACACGCCGGGCCCCTCTCGGCACAGCATCTGTTTTATTTCCAAGCAGAAAGATCACAGCTCCATCCTCAATACCTTCCTGCAGAAGGAACAGAGCAAAGCACTTGTGAGACCCATCCAAGCTATAGAAATATCCTGAAGCAGATCCTACTCCAGTTCATGTAAAAAGGAGCTTTGCCATTGACTTCAGTGGCAACAAAATCAAGGATCCTGAAGGAGCTGCCAAAATATTCCGTATTGGTTGCATAAAGGATTATTCCACAGGTGACTCCAGGGATTTGTGAAGGGAAGTTTAAACTATGGGAATATATTCCAAGTGCTTGAAGCGTACAGTTGGGGTGCATAGAGAGAGGAGACAGGTTTCAATTCAAATTCCTCTCTGAGAAATAAGAAACCTAAAAGACATAAGTTTGCCCTACTAGGCTATTGGAAATTTAAGTTTATACAGGGTTTCTTATTAAGTTCAATATTTTTTTAAAAAAACTTGACAATTTCGCTTCAACTTTGAGTTGACACACACTGCATTAAATGAGGGAAGAGAACAGTTTAGTAGTAATTGAGAGAGAAGCTGTTACTGGTATTATACAATCTCATCTAGAAATTCACGGCAATCAGGATCTTGGCGATCTTGCAAAACTGCCATACACGCACACTGCAGATCTGAGTCCAAACACACCAGAGCTGTCTCTTCCCTGCGGACAGGCTGGACCTGGGAAAGCTCCTCTTGCCAGCGCAGCGCAGGATGAACGTGTCAGCTCTTACAGGGTGCTGCCAATGCCCCCAGGCCATGTACAAACATGCGCCGCTGTTCTGGCAGTTTCCACGGGCTTCTGCCATAGAAACGTCCCAACTCATTTAAGGGGGGGCCACCAGCTCCCTTAGGACTACAAGTACCTGGTCCAAAGCTCAGGCATGCCCACAGTATCGAGGACCTCCTGGGGACTCCAAGAATGTCACTCCCTGAGGGGAGCTGAGACGGAGGTGGCAGCATCAGAGAGCCACTGCCTTGCTCTCACCTGGACACTGCTCATCCAATTCCGCACTGCTGTGAAGGAGCACTCGGCCGTGATGTCATACATCACCAGGATCCCATCCGCCTTCCGGAAATATTGCTTGGTAATGCTTCGAAACCTGAGTCCAAAAGAAACCAAAGATGCTCTCAAAAGCATGTCTGGTAACAGCAGGAAACAGAACAGGATTTTGTGTCATTTACTGCAGGCTCCCTGCAAGGCCAGGCAGCCACACGGAGACACCCATCCATTGGAGCTGGTGTGTGCCCAGGCTGGTATTGGACAGGACAAATCCATGGGATTTCAAGGCCCCATCTCTGAGAAGGTCCAAGCAGCCAGGACTAAGCATGATGCTGAGAAAGCAGGAAGAAAAACCTTTCCAGTTCAGGAGGAAGGAAGCAGAGATGGGTCTATTTAGATGGGATAGTACAAAGTAATTGTCTGTAAAAAGGGGGATGGGTGGGGAAAACACAACCTTTCCCTGAAGTCTGGAAGAATCTGCAGACTAAGCTGTACCACAGTGTAAATGAGGCTCGAATAATGTCAGCCCCAGTGCTGCCAAAAGAGCTATTAGAACCTCAGCACAGATACAGTCTGAATCCAAATCTGATTTCAAATCTATAAAGCAATGCCTCATGCATAAATCCAGCTGTTAAATAAGGTTCCCAGAAGAAATTCCCATCAGATATCTACTTTGTCCTCCCTAGACTTGTATTAGCGGAATAAAGTCAAAAAAAAATCAAAATCGTAAATATGTCTTGGTAGTATCATGACACAATATTACATTGCTTGCCAACAGCTGGAATTAAATGCAGCACAGGCATTGGAATCTCAACTACAGAGCTGT
Source organism: Crypturellus undulatus (assembly GCA_013389825.1). NCBI lineage: Eukaryota > Metazoa > Chordata > Aves > Tinamiformes > Tinamidae > Crypturellus > Crypturellus undulatus. The sequence continues at coordinate 31,635 of VWPW01015623.1, read as the reverse complement.
GTATTTCAGCCCTGTACAGAATAATAAGCTTTTAATGCAACTGATAAACATGGACTGCATCTTTGGCAATCAAGGGACCTCTGGAACTACAGGACACGCCACACAATCCAATAGAAACATCAAATGTAGCATGAAGCAGGCTCAAGAAAGTCACCATGGACTTCTTCCCCATGTGCTCTGAAGAATCCCTCTCTCTTCCACAGGATATTTGGTTGGACACCTTCAAATCAGAAGCAATTTGTATTTCTCAAGAGAAAAAGTTTTTTTCTTCTTCTCAAGTTTTCTATTCAGGAAAGCTATTCAGCCAAGTTCCTCCTTGCAAGTACACATTTAAGACCTGCTAAAGCTGCAGGAGATATCTGCTCTCTCCTAAACGGCCTTCTGCAGAGAAAATATCTTGAATTTAACATCTGATTCAATCTGGCTCCAGTAGAATGCCACATCTCATGCAATAACAATTCCCTCTTGCTGCTCTGGTTCAGCAGTGGAATAACTGCAGCAGTCCCCTAGAAGGAAAATTATGATTTCTTTTACATGAAGCTTGAATTTAGAAGAAAAAAAGTATATTCCCACTGGATCTGCATGGCCTAGCTGGCTGAGATAGACAACAGCATTAATCCCAGACAGCACAGCTCAAGGTTATAATCTTCCCATGACCTCCACTGCCTGCTCAAGGCCTGGTCCTATACCATATTTAGTACAAAATACACAATACTTATTTTGCCAGCCTCTGATATACTTTAGAGCTAAAGTATATCCTAACTAAAATGCTAGTTACATTNACTGCCTGCTCAAGGCCTGGTCCTATACCATATTTAGTACAAAATACACAATACTTATTTTGCCAGGCTCTGAGGGGAGTAGATCCCTTGAGCTGGCTTTCCATCTTTAGCTCTAAAGTATATCCTAAATAAAATGCAAGTTACATTAAAGTAGCATCAGGCTCTCTGGTGGCAGCTGAGGATGAAGAGTATCCTTCCATTACTCTGCTCCCCACCAAGCAGTACTGGAGACAAACTCTACTTGTGGCCTGTAATTTTGAAACTAGGGGTCAGCGCATCAGAATCAGAGAACAGGATGCCAATCCAGAGTATTTAGTTCCATCTCAGTGGGAGAAACTGTTACACAGATGTTTTGGTCTCATAGCTCTTCCAATAGAGCTCAAGGACAATAAAAAACTTCAAGAACTAATAATAAAAAACTTCAAGAACTAGAAGAGCTTTGAAGCCCACTATACAGTAATTTATGAGAACACTACTTAAAGCCACAAGCATAAGAGTCAGGCATATAAAAACATACTCTCTCATCAGTTCTCAAAGTTGTCTTCACCAAATTCACAATTTCTTTAACTCTCTGGTGTGGACTTTTGCCTTCAGTCTAACAGTAGAAGATATGCTGGACACTTCAGTCCTTCTGCATCTGACAGTCTTCTCACAGACAGGATCAAGAATGTCCTTGCTGGCCCCCTCATCTCCGTTTCCTATCCTGAATCTGGCAATGGGGAATCTGCACAGAAATTGTTTACCTCTCTTGTCCAGCTGTATCCCAAAGCTGTAAGGCAACCTGGGTGTCATCCACCATCAGATTCTTCACCTGGTAATCAATACCTGTCAAGGCGGTAACAGTGATCATAAGACAGGATGCAGAGAGGACAGCTTGCCCTTGCAAGAGAGTACCAGCATCATTTAGTCCAGGGAAATTGCAAGATAGGCCGGAAACTGAGATGGGGTTACCTTCATCTTTAGGGTCAGAAACTGCCTGGATTAAATATCAGGGGAAAAGCCTATATCCAGCTAGACATTCCCACTCCTTTTAACCAGATAGGTCAGGAACTCCTTTACTTACCAATGGTTGCATTAAGATCTGCCAAGAACCTGTCATAGCAAAAGCGGTGGATGAAGGAACTTTTCCCAACGCCAGAGTTGCCCACGAAAACAACTTTAAATATGCGATCCGGGAAACAACAGGCTGTTTCTTGTGCTTGGAGCTGTAATTGAATAAAGAGATGTAGTTTTAAGAAGCCCAGCTACAGGCTGTGCTTTGATTTAGGCAACAGATGCCTGCCCTATAAACCTATGGAGCTAGCTGGGAAGAGAGGGAGGAATTCTCAAGCCCTTGGGAGCAAGGGTTTGAAGAAGAACCACTAATAACTGAGAGACTCACCCTGGTTTCTGTGCCGATGGGCTGTCCTCTGGGAGGCAATGGAGCATCATCTAATCCATCTGCTGTTTTTCTGCCGTCAATATCACTCTTCAAAGTCATCTTCAGCCTCTCAGCATCTGTTGTTGCCAACCATCTCTCCTCACCTCTCCTCTTCTCTCCAAAGGAGTTCTTGATGTCTTTTGCCACCTTCAACTCTGTCCCATTGCATGGGAAATATTTACAGTTCTTCCTGTTGGGTTCTTCCATTGCCACATCCACAGGGAAGGTGAAGGGAAGGTCCGCAGAAGCCAGTTGTCTGTATCAGAGTCCACAGGCACCACAAATGGGATTTGGGGGTAAAAGGTGAGAGGAGGAGCTTGCGAGTGCCCAAAACAACCAGTGTGATCCACTTAGTACCAATGACATGTTTGTAGGAACACTAGCTCACATGTACACTACTCCGTACACTAACTATGACTAAGACACCAGCTGCCCCCCTGCAGCTGTGGGAAGACAGATGGCTCACTTGAGCTATGCTAAACTTACATGTGATAACATATATTTCATTGATCTTAATAAAAACTTCCCATCTTCTGTATTTTTCAAGGCTTCTTTGCCTCCTGTTTCCCCCAATATTGAAAAAGTCCACAAGTACACAGGGGCAACTGGAGGAAGACAGAAGAAAAACACCACCAACAAAACACCACCAACACACCTCTCCTGATTTCCAGATTAGCAAAAGGAGCTTTGAGGTGGGATTCAGGGTGAGGGCTGCCTGGGCGCGCTGGGGACACCGCGTGGGCATGATGCTGCCCTCGCTGCAGGCGCGTCGCCTTGCTCCAGGAGCAGCCCTTCAGCCCCCAGCACTGCTCAGGGAAGAGCCTCACAGAGGTGCGAGCACAGAAAGCTGCTGGCCATCCCTCACCCCATTTCTCCTGTGGACCCTCACAGCCCTGAGAGGGATGGGTGAGCAGGGGGTGCCAAATTTGTGTGCTCCTGCAGCAACACAGCTTCTAACAGGGAGGTATGTGGGGACATCTGGAGCAGTCACCCTGAGCCCTATCTGGGCTCAGCATCCATATTGCTGAGGTCCCACGGCACTTTGCACAGTGCTGGCTCTGCTCTGACCTCCATCCTCGCCTGGCCCACAGTCAGGGTGCTGGGACTAGAGAGACATTTGTTCTTCCAAGCTCCCAGTTGGCCACACTGTGCTCTCAAAGGCCAAATTCCCCGGCCCGCTCCTTGGGCTGTGTTTTGGGGCATGGGTGATAGACTGCCTGCGAATGCTCAGGAGCCAGCTGACACACACCATCCACCGTGGCAAAGCAAGCAGAGGAACATTTTTCAACTGAACCAGCTAGATTAACTGCTTTAAACTTCTGGAATTGCTGTCAAGGGTCAAGGAAGTATCTTAGATCTGTTGCAGCTTTCCATCATTAAAAAATTACAGAGAGAAGTGGGAAGGCTTAGAACATGACCAGAAGACTTAATCCACCACAGATCTCCATTACTTTTACTGGCCACCAAACTGAGAGACCAAAGAAGAGAGGCCAACGCCTTCCTGCAGTCACTTTGAGCAGAGGCAGTACAGCCCACCTCTCTGCAACTTTTTCACTAGGCACAAGCACAGAACTGAAGGTAACAATTCCCCTCTTTCACTCTAAGGGTGACTAACCAAGAAGTCCCCTGGCTAAGGAATCAAGCCAGCTCTACAGTTAACTTGAACTTGTTTTTTCTAGCAGTCCACGAGCTCAGATGCCTGAAGCTCAATTCCTAAAGGCCTCTACAAGAATAACAAGCATTATGGCCAAGTTGCATCTAGAAAAAACTTTCAGCCTAGATTTACATCTCTAGTTGGCACTAGAAGAAGCCATGGAGGAGTAGGAACTTTCCACAGAGACCTGGTAGGGAACAGGGAATTGTGCAGCCTTAAGAGCTGCCTGAGGCCAGCTAGTCCAGGGGAGATCCAATTCCAAGCCACGTTGGGGCAGGCCTGGCCTCTCCTACCTGTGAAACGAAGCAGGGTTTAGGCCCACACATATGTTCAGAGCACATTCCTCTGCAACGGCTGATGCTTATAGCCAGCACTGATCAGACAAGCGAGTGTATGTGGCTGCTGAAGCTACAGTACCATATGCAAATAAAAACCTGTGGTTTGGGCCACACAGGTACCTGTGGTTTGGGCCACACAGGTACATCTGCTGGCTGAAGGGGAGGCCTGATGTGCCAGGGCAGGTGTCCGTGCAGGTGAGGAGGGATATGGGCAGGACAAACCCTCCTAAAGCTGCGCCCTCTCCTTGGGGCTCTCAGCTGCTGGACAAAACACCAGCCTTGTGCAACTCCAGCCACCAACCACCAGCCACGCAGTCCTGTGCCATATGCTCTAGGAGATCTTGTGTGTGCAGGGGGGTTGGACTAGGTGACCTCTAGAGGTCCCTTCCAACCTTAGGAATTCTATGATTCTATGAACTCCTGCCCTTTGCCATGCCCTGGGGACACGTCTGTGGCATAAGGCACCAGTGGGCAGGATTTCTGCCAAAGGAAGAGCTGGCACACGTGGGAACAATGCAGTCATTTTAAGCGAGCTGCCTGGCTTAGTCATAAAGGCAGCCTTCCCGATTCCCATCCTTTCCCCAAAACACTCTCCCTCAGCCTCTGATGGCATTCAGACTTGCTTCCCCATTGCTGCATGAGCAGGGCCACCACAGTGAGGAAGCTGTCCAAAAGCCTCCTTAACTCCCCACCGAGACCCCATCCTTTTGTGCCAAGAGGCGGCTGGAGCCACAGTCAAGCCACATCCCACCACTCTCCAACAATGAGCCAGTGCTGAGGGGCAGCCAGACACGAGACACAGTTTGACCGACAGGGGACTCCAGTGGGCACAGACTGACACCACAAACACAACACAGATGCCCATCTAACCGTTTGACCGGTTTGTCGTCCAGCAGATAACTGCCTAGCACTGACCCTTTCTTCAACGGGGTTTTTTTGCTCTGAGGCGCCTGGAAGTTGAAAAGAGAAGGGATGAAGAACACAGTTAGGAGGCAGGAACCTGGCCAGTCCCATGTCAATTGTGACTTCTGCGAGCACTTTGAGAGGAGGACTAGAGCCCTTCGAGACCCACAACGTGCAGTGCTGGCACCCAATTTGAGCTTTTGAACAGAGGTGAGCAGAGGGCTTCCTCTTTCTCATGCAAGAAGGTGCCACTGATGCCACTTTCCCCTTTGCCACAAAATACAAAAATGATGGTACTCAGAACCGTAGTCTTTCTCAAGACAACCAGAGATGTCTTTTCTATGGCTTGTCATCCAGCTTGTGCTGCAGCTGAATCTCCTTCCCCATCTGCCCTTTTCTTACGATGACAGCTTGTGGGAGACATCAGTTGCCCCTTCTCCAGAAGGCACCACTACCCTCCACCTCAGGTGCTCACTCTTAGCTGTGCAGGCACCACGGGAACAGCCTGCTCATACATCTAGAAAGGAGATGGCTCTGCCAGGGGCAGCACGCACTGCCTGCTCACATGCGTGGCTCTGCAGGGCAGCGCGCATGGGCTGCCTCGCACGTGTCCTCTGTGCTTTCCTCCTCCAGACCTCCCAGCCTACCACACTCACTATGGCAGCCAGCATTAACCAGCTCCCCAGGAAGGAGAAATCAGAATGGTTTCAGTTGCAACCCTCCTTCCCCAGATAAAACAGCTCGGTCATCCCCAGCAGAGTCCAAGATAAGCAGTTTGCCCAATACCATACAGGAAAGCTTGGAGCAGAGGGAGGATACACCCCAGCTATCCCAAACACTGGGCTAAAGTCTAACCTCTCTGCCTCATACATCCAGCCTAACTCTTCTGTCCTCGTGAAATAAGATCAACGTGGCAAGGTGCCCACCACCCTAGCTCTGTAAATCCATAGATTTCAAACACGTCCTCACAAGTTATTTCTAGGGGTAAAGATGAGGGAAGAACAGTCTGCAGCCTGGCCAGATCAGTTTTAAGCTCACTGAACACCTGCAGGCAGCTCCTGACAGGTCCTCCTTGGTGCTGCCCACAGCTCCACAGATACTCCTTCAATAACCTCCAGACTTATTTTAACAGGTAAACAAACAAAAAGCTGATCCATGGGCCAGAACTCCCAGAAAACCTTTACTACAGTGGAATACAACAGAAGGAGATACTCTGGACTCCATACAGCATCTCATCCAAATGATGAAGAAAAAGGTAAAAGAAAAAAAAAGTTAAAAAACAAAACAACAAAAAAACACTGTATGTAAAACTGATGTTTAGGAGAAGCAATCCAGCATGGAGAGCCATCTCTCAGCAACTTAATTTCCAGAGCAAGGGAAAAGGAAGCAAGCAGTTTAAAACAAACAAGGAAACTTGCAGAGAATCGAGCTCACACACCTCAGGTGTCCCTCAGCTGACACGGACATGGCCTTGCTGACTGCACTTGGTGCTGCCTGGCTCTGGGCCGCTGTGGGAGGTTCACAACTGTGCAGCACATACCTCCCAAGCCAAAGGACCCTCAAGTCTGCAGTGACCCACCTGACAGCACTGCTATTAGGCTGTGCTTCAGCCAACAAACACTTCTCCTGTGGGAATAGAGGAGGAAGCTTTTGAGGTTTGAGCTGGGAAAAGCAGGTTCAGTCAAGGGCACTCTCTAGGCACACGGGAACAAGGAAGTCACATTACAGCTCGCTGGAGGCTCAGCTGAGTCACAACCTTCAGGCAATCTGCTACTGCATTGCCCTACTCGGGGAGCGAACACAGCCTGCCGAGTACGTACCTGGGGAAGAAAGAAGAAACAACCAGGTGCATTTGCCCATTGGTTCTGCCATGCTTTATTGGCTTGCCAGGTTTATGTAACATTTGGCTTTTCATAGGAGTGGCAAAGGGACAGATGCAACACTGGAGCTGTACAACGCACAAGGCCAAGGGTTCCACAGTGACAGCATACATACAGGCGTTTCGATGGCAAAGAAAATAAAAGCAACTTCTGGTTTGTCAGTGAAATGCAAACACATGTCCAGTGTAGTTGAAGTCCCCAAACACCCCGCACAGGGAATGGGCATGAAGCTACCTCACTCAGGATCAGACCTCAGCACACAGCATGCAAGTGTAACACAGCCAGATGGGTCACGGATGCCAAAGGATCCTGCAGGTTGGGGATCTAAAGCGCACCCACAACCTTGATGCTGCCTGTGACGCGGCCACCAGAAGAAAACGTGTTGCACAGCTCTGGGGGGCCAGTCTGCCCATTCTGGCAAGGCCAGAAACTCTTACAAAGAGTAACACATTAAACCAGGCACTGGAAGTGCAAAGGAGCAGTGGGTGGGTTGCCGCCAGTCACACACAGCTCAACACTCCCTCCAACCAGTTTAATGTCTTTATTATGAAAGAACCCCTGTTCATCACACCTTCATTTCACAGAAATAACACAATCCTTCCCAGCACTGGCAGAGGGTAGTAAGGACATACATGGTTTTCCAGGCTAAAAAGAAATCTATACTCTCTGCTGGAGAGTGTGCCACACAATAGTAACTCACATCAGAAGGCTGGACTACCTTTTTGCTGTGCAGGACATTATTATCTCCTGTCCCTCCTCCCGGGGGACAGGCTGGAAGGCAGATTTTCTGCTGGTGCTAAATGACAGCAGCATCTCTGCAATCCCTTGGAGCCCTACTTTTCTGAAGACTAAAATGAGAATGGCTCAGGTTGTCAATGGAGAGAAAAAAAAAAAAAAAAAAACTTATTCCAGCACAGGTTTGATCAGCCCAACATGATCCAGCCTGGCCAGATGAGCAATGTTGGTAGCGCTGGAGTTCAGTCTGCTGCTCCTGCCTGCCCAGGAAGGAGAAGGGCAAAAGCAGCTCCTCTGCCATGACTGTCTCTCTCAAGTCCTTCTGTGGCTGTCCTAGCAGTGGGGAAGGCAGGAGAGGACAGCAGAGGTGCCCCAGCTTTGCACCCAGCCAGGTACCTGCCTGAATTGCAATGCCCACAGACTTGTGAGTCCAGCCATAGGAACCCAGAAGTTGCTGTAGCTCTGCACAAAGAAAGAATAGGAAGCACCATTTTCTTTGGGTATTTGCAGTGAACTTTGCAACAAGGTAACTGTATTTGTAGTTTTTCAGGAGGAAGCATTAAGCTCTCTCACACACATGCATGCACACACAACACACCACATCTTTAAAAACAAAGCACCTCCCTTCAGATTTCAGAAGCACATACACAGGCAGGCACACACCTCACCTCCTTATGAGGGTTACTAAAGTTTTTCTCCTGAGTAGAAGGCAGCTGTGCAGAGCCTTCCCACAGCAAGTGCCCCTCAAAAGGCTAATGGGCAACTCCCACCCACCCAGGCCCTGACCCCAGACCCTTCTTCCTTCACACACCAGCCACAAAGACACATCTTGTGTGGCCTGCTACTCATCACTGCCAGAGCTGCTTCCAGACCTTCAAGTGGAGCATGGTGGCCGAGCTGGGAAAGCAATATGGTAGCAGGGATGGGTACCAAGAAGGGCACAGAGCAGCCTTCACAGTGACACATGGGCACACAAAGGCTTTTTTCATGGAAAAAAAACATTAAAAATAGATCACATGACCATACTTATCTTGGAGATCGGGAAAGGCTAGCCATGGAGTTGACTGCCCCAGATATTCCCCAGGGCCAACAACTGCTCATATTCCCAGCAAGCTCCCCACTTCCTCCTAATCCTTTGATACAAGGCTCAAAGTTGCATCTTTACCAGAGCAGAGTTTGTAGGAATGGGCAGGTGCCCCAAGGAGAACATCTGCAAACACCTGCCACAAACTCAAGCAGTCAGAGACAAACTCTGAAACCTCCTCACTGCCCTGCCACATCCAGTGCAGCCAGCAGCTTATCTGGGAATCCATCTTCTTGCTCACCACAGGGCTGCACCCAGCTCCACCACCCTCCCCACACGTGCTCAGGGCCTGCACAAGGCGCAGGCCCGGCGCACAGCAGGCAGCCCCACACTGTGGCCCCGCAGAGGGCCTCGTGGTGGTCCCAGGCCAACCTGCCTTGGTTTGAACCCAGGCAGCAGAGAGAGCAAACAGCAGAGCTTCTCTCCAGCTCCAGCAGGGGCTGTGAAGTCTGTGCTCATACACTACACCAGGCCGCGGGAGCTCAGGTCAGTGTCCCCCGTGGAAGTGACAGGCACCCGAGTGGTGACAGCAATAGCAGCAGATGAAAGGAGGGTGCTTAGGAACTAGGATTTTCTTTCTTAGACTAACCAGCTTCTTGGCTTCAAAAGTGTCTCGTTCATCTCGGAGTTTCTTGTTCATCTCTCTGCTCCAAAGAAAGACACAAGAGAGAGACAAAGAAGCATTCACTGAAAATGAACTAAAGACTAGCACTCGAGAGCTAGGAAGGAGAGGGAGTTTGGGACACAGATAAAGATGCTCTTTAGTCCAGACAGGTTGGGACTTCCATGTGTCCCAACACAGTTAATAGGCTTCACATGGTCCCCTTAGTCATCAAGAAAAACTAAATCTAACCAGTGGAGGGATTAGTGGATGCAATAACAGCCTGTACTTTGCTGGAGCTGATCAGTGCACAATAGTGTCTGGCCCTAGCAAAACAGGCAGTGTGTGAACGCTGCTTGAATACACTTCGGGAGCTTTCTGCGGGGAGAATGAGCAAAGGGCTGAAACCTCAGCACTGCAGCTGAGCCAGCAAATCAGCTTAGCGAAAGAGACCATCAGGAATGAATGACAATTCCCAATCCCATCCCCAAAACAAGCCATTGGCAGCCACACTCACAAAAGGAAGAAGGATTTGAGTCTCTCTGTTGTACACCAAAATGCCTTCTATCTCCCACCACGCCTTTTCTTACCTGAGGAGCTCCAGCTGTCGAAGGAGGCTCTGTTTCTCCTTCTGCATGTTCTTGGAGACTCTAAACACATCCCTGGGCGAAGGAAATTTTAAAAGTGGAAGTCAATAGGGCAAGAAATACAAAGCTCCCTTTCTGGGGGACATTCATGGCATTTGTAAAGAAACATCCTTTACTAGGATGTTTCAATGGAAGAGGCACAACCAGGAAAGTCAGCTCTCCTCGTGTGTAAGGGTAGGGAATTCGTTTTCCCCTTTTCACCCTCCAATTTCCTCAACTGCTAGACTTGGGAAGAACTGAAATATTGCAATGAAAAGCAGTTGGATAAGATAAAGCTCCAAAACATAAACACAAGTGATTAGCACAGGATCTGTAGGAACATAGCAGAGGTGATGATGAAATGGAAAATGCAGTAAGGAGAAGCCTCCTTTAGACTGAGGAACAACTGTATTTTTATAGCGGTTCTGCAGTCAAATATCAATGAACAAATTCATCTCCCACTATAGGCAGTGGAGAGACAGCAATGCAACTACCAGTTTAGGCTTGCAAGATCTCAGGAGCTACTTCTCTTCCTCAAGAAGAGGCAGGCAAACTCCTGGCAGGATGAAAGCTTCTAATTAGAGACCTTGTTCTTTAATTATTGCACATCCTTCCTCTTTGCCCGAGTCTTTGCCCAGACTACCCACCCTTCTGCCAGTCCTCACCTATCCTTCTGTTCCTGTTCAATCTGGGCCTCTTTCTGGAGCTTCTGTAATTGCCCCTTTGCCACCTCCAGCTCCCACTTGCTTTTCTCCAGCTCCTCCAGCAGGTTTTCATTCAGATGCCGGAGTCTTTCATTCTGCACCCGAGTCTGCAGCTTCTCCGAGTTCACAGACTGTAACTGATGTTCCAGCTGCAAGGGGAGAAGAGGAAGAAGATGAAGGGTTAAATACAGAGAAGGAGGGCTACGCAGATGGGAGGTAAAGACAACTTAGGTCTACAAGATTACCAGTGGTGTCAAGAAGGTGAACAGGAAGCAACTATTTTTTTCATCGGTGCCAGCACGGGGGAGCAAGCAGTGCAATTCACCAAGCATAGCTAAGGAAGCACTTCAAGCAGCATGAGGAACTTGTTGCTGTCAGGCTTTATTGAGATCAGAGTTCAAATCTGGGTGAAAGAAGGACTAGAAAAGAATTGGGCAGGAGGAAGCAGATGTGTATTTATAAGAAGGTTTTAAGCACAGATGTTGACATTCAGCTTCTGATTAAGGGAATTCCCAAACCTGTGGTAGGTGAAAGGTGGATGTACGGAATGTACTGCAATGGGAACCTCACACTACATAGGCCTTACTGTAAATATTGCTAAATGGAAAGTCAAGCAAGTGGGTGACCTTCACTCTGATCCAAGCTCCTGTTAGAGATAGCACCCTGGGCTGGAGGGACCTTCATTTTGTCCCAGTGTGTTGTTTTTATAGCACTGGGGCACAGTTCCACCCTAGACAGTGCAACCAGACATCAGCATAACTAACAAACCTAATATGGGAGTTCAAATTCCTGCAGTCAGCCAGTGACTTGATTCATCAAAACACAAGAACTGGCTGGTGTAGCTTGGAAAAGGGTTGAGGACAGAGACAAAGCAGTCAGACACACTCATTGCTGTGAGGCTGGTACTGACACTTCAGTACTTTCAACCATCCCGTGGGCACTAGAGTCCAGACTCAGATCTAGAGTCCAGACTCAGATAACCAGCAACACCATCCCACAGCACTAGCTTTTCAGTAAGCTTTTCACTAGCTTTTCACTGGTTTTCAGTAAGCCAGGGGACATACATTCAGTAAAACCCCTGCCCCTCTCCAAGAAGTCTCTATCACACAAAACTCATCCCATTTTATGTTCTATGCAGTCTGAAGTGATACCATGGAACATTGTGCTCATAATACTAGACTTTCACCACAAGAGGGACCTGATTATCCACATTATTATGGTACAAACGTCAGACATAAGAACACTAGGAATGCCCATGTTGGTCAGAAGGATCCATGTAGCTCAGTATGCCTTGACCATTACTTACTAGAGTCCACTCCCCTCAAACATCCCAGCATTTGCAGTCTTTGGATTAGGGATGTTACAGGCTATATCCCTGTCTATTCCTGCTTTTTTTATCTGTTTATGAGCCTATTGCCCATGAGTTTGACCAGTTCCTTTTTTAACTTGCTCATACCATCTGACTCCATAACCTTCTATAGTAACAAATTCTAGAAGTTTGCTAATCCCTTGTAAAAAGAGTACTTTCTTTTACCTTCATGCTAGCCTTCTCAAGTCTCCTCTTGCTCTACTGGTGTAGGACTTGGTGGATAACCACATACCCCTTATCCACCACCTTCCCAATACTGTAAAACTTGGTTACACCCTCCCTCAGTCTCCTCCAAAATGAAGTCTAAGCTTTTCTAGTCTCTGCTCACAAGACAGATACTCCATCTCCTTAATCACACTCTGTACCTTTAGTTCTCTGTACCTAAGTAGGACACAGTGGAGTTAAAGGAGACCAGAGCTGCACAGGCACTTAAAAAATGAGCACACTGAGTTTGTGGGTAGCCTGAAAATATCCTCAATCTTATTCTCAGTATCCTTCCTGATAGTCCCCAAAGCTCTGCTGGCTTTTCTGGCTCCTGCACACTGTACTGGTGTCTTGAGAGAACTGATATTTCATCCTCATCACAGCTAGGTACCTAACTGGGAATTCCGAAGTTGCCAGCATCTTTCAGGTACCTCCCATGGCATATTTATCTGGGAGTCATGTCTGGGTTTTTCAGAGGAAAAGACACTCAGACACCCATACAAAGGGACAGCAGGTCAAAGGGAAGTTCCTGCTTTGATCTCGCTGGTGATTGCAATCAGTACGCCATTGGGTGCTGAAATGCAAGTGTACAGCACATACAGCTCCAATCGTCAGAGAACTGCTAGGCTGTTTTATTCAATCTAGATGCAGTATTTTTTACCCCGGGTTATTCTGGAGTTGCCAGAAAACACAAGCTAGGAAGATTTGGCCCTTACATGTCCATATGTAGTTTATTATATTCTATGGTAGGCTCCAAACTCACAACTTCTAAGTCTTTACCCAGCATTCCTTGCCAAATAAAATTATTGACCAGCTACTGGGAAGAGTACAAGAAGAAAGCAAAACAGATAAGAAAATGAGTGTGTGGGGGGGCAAACATTCAGAGGTAGCCACTACAGCTGAAGACAAACCAGTCCACTCCAACAACTTCAGAAATAGGCAGAGAAGTGGGCTAGCCAGCACCAGGCCTCAGCACATGAGAACCCTCCTCAGTCAAAAAAGGCACAGCAGAAAGACTCAAGAAGGTGGCATGCTCTTTAGAAAGGCTTTGGGCCCTGTTACCTTCTTCTGGCGATAGAGGATTTTCTCTAGCTCCTGCTCTTTGCTGCGCAGTTCCTTCTGAAGCAGGTTACTTCTGTCATGCCTCAGTGTTTCCTGCAGAAGTAAATATATGTGACTATTCATACAATCCACAGCGTGGTAAGAGCTGTTGCTTGTCCCGATAAACCACTAGCCATCTTTTAGACCAGAGAATGTTTGAGGACTCTTCAACTAAGAGAGATGAGGCACCTGGCTGATCAGCTTCTCCCTTTCTGCTTTGATCTGTTGCTCCATTTCTTCATAAAGGCACCTGACTTCTCGGTCATGGTCTGTCTCCTTCCTACAAAAGGAAAGGAGAACACACGTCAGGGGAGAGAAGGAGAATGCAGAAAGTAAACAGGAGAAGAAAGTGGAGAAAGGTTCCTGTTAACAGTTGATTACAAGGTAAGGACAGAAGAGGGTGGCCATGTCAAAAGCATATTGGAACGGGATTTTAGCTGGTTATTGCATCAACTAGTAGCAAGTGGCCACGATGTTCTCCTTACCGCTTCAGGGCTTGCTCCATAGACTCTTTCTCATGATGTGCCTCCTTGATGTATGCTGAAACACGCAACAGAAACTCCTCAAAACTGGCCAAAAGCTCTGGACGCTCCTTTCGCAACCGGGCCCAGAGCTCCCGAACCTCGCTTGGACTGCAGCAAGCACACAAGAGAGAAGGAGAGCAAATGAATTTCTATGTCATCGTATGGATGGTTATTCCAACTCCCATATGCATTCGGTGACAGAGAGACTGCCTTTCTCCTATAACCTTCTGCATTGCACCACTCCAGCAAAGAGGACGGGAAAGCAGCGGCTGAGTGATGAAGAGCAAGATCTACTGGCACTGCTGGTTAGCAAAATATTAAAGCAGAAAATAATCTAAGAGAAAAGTCAACTGTGAAGCAAACGTGGAATGACTATTTTTCAAGTGTTCAGTAATAATACATTTAGTGTGTAAACCAAGATTTGAATATGAGAGCACCCACAAATTTGTTGTGAGCTGTGATCAGGCAGAAAACTGTTACAATGCAAGGATTTTAGCACACATCACCTATGTGTAAGTCCTCACATCAGGAGTGTACTGGCGAACATTAATGCCCTTGTTTTAAAAAAAAAAAAAAAAAAAAAAAAGAAATTAGCATTTGTAGAAGGTGAGCCACAAAAGCCGAAGCAACAAATTCCCAAGGTATCTCCTCAAGTATGGAAACCCAAAGCCTTTCCTTCCAGAGCCTGCAATAACCATTACACTGTTCTGGCATCTAATTTATTACAATTAGAACAAAGTACTTAGAAATATACCCCTTTCCATAGGGTATCCTATGCCAACAGGGAGTGAGACAATCCTCTATACTTCTCTTCAAAGGTTTTGGGGTAGATTCTGTTTGTTTGTTTTTAACTCATAAGACAGTTTTATGAACTGCCATTAAACGTACAAAATAATTACACTCATAGACATTATTTGGGTAGAGATTTTTCTTTTTGTAAATATTTGTCTCTCTTAATATTCTTTGTGCAAAAACAAAACCACACCAAGCCTCTGATATCCCCCATCACCATCACAAGATATTCTCCACTTTTCCTCCCTACAGCTGAAACCTACTAGCACTTCATCAAAATCTCATTCTCTAGGTAACGGAAAACATCCAGTTCCACTTATAAACAAAACCATTCTTCTTCAGCAAAAACAATAAAGACACGCCAGCTCTCTACACAACCCCCAATTAGTTTCTGTTTTGTGTTAATTCCTTACAGCAGCTGGTTTGGCCCAAAAGTTTCACATGAAATAGCTACTGAACCCGTTGCATAAAACTGCAAGTGAGTGGTCAAAATAAAACACAAGATCATCTCACTTTAAGATTTGATGCTTCTCAGTGCAGAGTTGTTAACAGCAGTGACTGTTTATCCAGGACAGTACTATAGGCTCTCACAGTGTCACTGCATTATGTGAGGCATATCATCCTGCAGAAGTTTTCTTAACAGGAGGAACTGCTCAGCCTTAGCAGTTGCTTTGCATCCCTAGGCGAATGAAGGAAAACGCTGTTTGGTGACAACACAGCGCCACCAGCAGCAAGTTCCTGCGCTTGCAGCTCGCTCAGCAGCAGCCCCTGCGTGGGAAGGCTGCTCCTTGCTAACTACCAACGCTGCTGCACTACGATGCCTGCTGGACAGGGCTGCTTGCAGGCGCTGCTGGGCCACCCACGCAAATTTCAAGGCTCAGCTAAGCATCCCTTGCCCAACTTGGCCTCTCACCTTTCTCAAAACCAACCTATTTCCAAGCAGCCCCTTGAGTACAGCTCTTTCCGGCAGACTCTTAGAACAAACGTTGTCTGAACATGTGTGAACAATCACACTTTGGAAGAGAGCACACTTGTCCTCCTCACCCTAGCTAACCCTTACATACTGGTCTTAGTTTGCTGTGTGCGGATGTGTTTCCATGTCACCAACTGCTATATATTACAGCTGTAATATGAATTTGTAGTTTAAGAAGCTCTTTGAGAAAAGTACTGCATGTTACTGAGCATAAAAGAACTCAAAGCTACAAGACAAAAAGCCCAAGCTGCCTCAGACAACAAGCAGCTCTGTCCCACCTCCTTGGTCATTACTAGTTTTGTTAGTGAAAGATCAAGACAGGGTAGAAGTGAAAATATGAGGCTCCCCGACTTACTCGTCAAACACTTGGGCTGCTCCAAGCTGCTCCATCATGGAACAGAATCGTTGCTCTTCATCATCTGCCTGGTCCAAATCATCTGACCAACCCGACTCAAAGGTCTCTTCGTGTCTGGAGTGATCTGTGTTCCCAGCTCCTTGACACAATTCAATCCCTATTAACTTCCCTGGTGAAAGGAGAAGGAAAGAAATAAAGTAAAATAAAAGTAAAAATATAAGTAAAATAAAAGTAAAAATAAAATAAAATTAGTCAAGTTGGACATCATTTAATTACACACTACGTATATGGCAACCTGACATGGCTCCACGAGAAGCAGCCTGCATGCTGTTACTGTAGAACACAGCTCTTGGGCAGCGAAGAGCCTCTGTTCTGACGTCCTGTCAGCTTCCAGTCTGCAACGCTGGGGCTGAAACAGGCTTCCAGCCTGACCACAGGCTCCTCCGGCACTGCTCACGCCCGCACCACACCGATGCACTGCTCGCAGCCTCGGAGTCTCGTGAAACATCCGGCACTACCGCACTCCACTCCAGGGAAGGGCACTGGGGTCCGTTTGCCAGTAGTCCCTGGTCAAGGGCCACAAGGTTCTAGGATTGCAAGCCAGACACTGAATAGCTCTGTGCCTGTTTCCCCAGTTAAAAAAAAAAAATGTAGTGGTAGGGAGAGACAATCACCCTTCCCTTCTCATGCTCCACATCTCTTCTGATTCAAGTGCTACAGGACAAGGGCTGCCTCTTGCCAGGAATGTGAGCAGTGTCTGACCAAAAGGCAGCTCATCTCTGAACACCCCCTCTTCCCCCCATCCCACGTAAGGACGGATTCCAGCTATCCAGATCCTGTTTCATGCTGAGATACTAATGCCATGAGAACTTCATGCTGTTCAAGGAATGAGACAAATATTGGTACTGGGGGACAAGTTCTGCTTAAAGAAACAAAGCAAGCAATCCTATCCAGAAGTCAGCACTAGTCCGGTATACAGAGACCAGATCTTCATTGAGAACTACCTTTACTTCTAAAATAAATCTGCTTGCTCCACAAGGCAGAGGTGACATCCAAGCCACAAGGCCAGGCGCCAAGGACTTTCAGAACATGGATGAGAACATGAAGCTGCTCTTAGAGGAGAGTCCAAAGCCTCTGCACTTCAAGTCACTTAACTCCATCACTCCTGGCTCCAAACTAAATCTCATAACCACATTCCCTCTCGTACCTGCATATGAAGCTCTGCATATGAAAGTCATCTGTAAAAAAAGAATGCAGAAGTTTCATCTCATGTGACCTCCTTTTCCCTCCTCATCTTCTGTCTGTGCTCTGACACAGATTGCTTGGATTTGCAATGGGTTTCTCCCGATACATGGCATAATGCAGAGGGAAGGAGGAAGCTGGAAGCTTCTCTCTTGCTCTTAAAACTGTGTGCTGTTAAAAAAAACAACTTACAACATGGACAGACAGGCCTTACTTCAGCTTAAAACTTGAAGGCCTGGACAATTAATTAAGGGTTTGGATTAGCCATTTAGAACATCTGCTTTAAGGTTGAGTTATCTTTGCTCTTCTACAGCTGGGAAAATTGAGGTAGAGAATGATCTGAGAATTTGTTTGACATCCCAGAAGGATCTCAGAAATTGCTTTAAATAGTAATATGCCAGGGAAAACTTGTGAGTTAGAGGCAAAGCCTGAAAAGGATTCTGCAAAGCCAGACAAAAAGGGTGATTGTAAGGAAAAGAAACACAGAAATTGTTTTGTCTAGACTGAAGTAAATCCCACGGAGTTAGGCTTCCAATGCAGCCTGACAACTTGTTCCACTTCAGGCTTAGTCAGAATGGCCAGCCAGGACGACTGGCACAAAGAGAAATCCTGCCTGCCTGCACCAGCACTGAGGCAGGTGCTCGTAGGATGCGTCTCCATTACTACAGCAAACATCTCAAACAACACTTGTTTGAGTCACAGTGTAGAAGGCCCAGGAGATGCCAAGGTGCCCAAATGGCCCCCGTTCACCTTCCACACAGAGCAGGGCAGAAAAGCCCATGCTGACAAGATGACTCTTGTTTCTGAAGAAGCACCACACAACAAACCTTCACACCTGCAGCAGGTGGTGGAAACAGGCATGCTGTGCATTTGCACATTCCCAGAATAGACTGGCCTGAGATAAAGCTTTCTACGTTTATTCTGAGGAAATCTTTACAAGCTGCTCTTTTCAGAGGTGGCTGTTTCTGGTTATTCAAACTGAAGCACCAAAAAGAAGGCCCTGGTTGGGAGAAAGCCCTGAGCAGTCTGAGCAATCAGGACAAGGCAACTCAAGAGCCTCCTTAACCATTTCTAAAAATCCTAGACTATGCATGTCCACTTGCTGCACTCTGATCCTGATGCCAGTAATGACTCCATGGGTCCAAGAAGCTCGACTAAGGAAGGGTAAGAGGTGCAAGTTTCCCGAGAGCTTTACACAGGCGGGCTTTTTCCTACCTCCGTGTTTGAACAGTTCTTACCTAGTCCCATGCTGAACTCCACAGGCGTCAGGTATCCGTTATTGTTCTGTTCCAAGCTATCAAAAACAGTCTCCAGCTGCTCAGGCGTAAGGGGGAGCTCGTTCTGGAGCCGCTGGAAAGACCGAAGAAGGGACATGAAGGCACGACTCAATCTTGCATGTGATTCACTCTGCCCCCACTGTCCCCGGCAAGGTGCCCTTATCCAGGTGCATCCCGGCCGGGATGTGACAGCCGGCCAGGACAGGTGAGTCACAGCACAGGCGACTGCTGGGGGCCCTGACACGGCAATGCTACCCCTTACTGGCTGATTCAACTAGCACTGCCCGTTCAAACCACAACGCACGACCGCACTGCACAGGGAGCTCCCCTCGCGCAGACCGGCCCCTCGCGGGTCACTGCCACCGCTCACAGCGCTGAGCGGGACGGCAGCGCCGCGAGGCACGAGGCACCCGGCGCTGCTCGGCCTGAGGCGGCTGCGGCTCCACCACGGCGCCCAGCAGCACCGAGGCCTTGGCCTTGCAGGCAAGGGTTCGGCCACCAGCCTGGGCATGAGCTCCGACATTTCGCACAGGCGGGACACGCAGTGTGACGGAGCATCCTTCCGTCATTGCCTGTCTGCGGGATCGTATCGTTATTCCCAGCACACACAGAAGGAACAGACAAATCTCCCTTCGTAATAATGGGTATTTAGCGTGAAGGGCTTCCCTACAGTGCTTTCGAATAACAAGTACAGCTAAAATCCCACTGCTGTCTGTTTAACACAGAGCTGTAGATAAGGCTTAATAATATCTGTTAACGTAAGTACATAGAATTAGGCATCACACAATCCAAAACAAACTGCATCTGTGATTAATCCAGTTTTTACTTATTAAAGAGGCCCTGCCAAGTGATAATTATACATGGAGAGAAAGATTGGACAGAAGAAAAATAATTCATATGTAACCTTCCCAGTAAAGCTGTTAAAAAGAGACACAAATAACTAGAAATTCTGTTGAAAAACAGATAATAAAAAAATACAGAGTTTTTATTTGTTGTTGTTGTGGATAGTTTTTTATGTTGGTGGTGGTTTATTGTTATATATTTTTTAGCTAAATCAAAGTGTCTACACTTCCAGATTTCCCATCCATCCTGCTGCATGCCTAATGTTTGTAGGGATTGTTGCAAAGATTTTGATGTTAGGCATGCCTTAAAAATTTGCAATTGCAGTCTCCCTTGTCTGAAGAATTGTGGGACAAATAAATAAAACAGGATTTTTGATCCCTAGCAGCTGGCTGTGGCAGAGTCCAGCTCCAGGAAATGAGATCACACAGAGCCTGTGCACATGCCCATGTTTGCCAAGGTGAAAACATGCCAGTTTCAGTCTCCCCCGCTTCTGACTCCTCTGACTGTACAAGTCCTCTGGGGAGGAGCTATAAGGGGGAAGAAGCTGTTAAAGCTGAATGGCGAAGGACTTTTACCTCACCTGCATGTCCACCTTGGTGATAAAGCCCTTCTCGTCCTTGTCACACAGCTGGAAGAGCTCCCTTGCCTTCTCAAGCATCTCCACCTGCATATCCTCCAGCTCACTCATTTGCCTGGAAGGAGAAGCACCGGGAGCCACCTCATCCTCCTCGTCCCCCTCCTCTTCTCCTTCCCAGCGGCCGTACCCCAGCAGCGCTCCCCTCTGGTTCTCCATCTTCTCAAAGTCTTTTCCCCCAGGGCAGAGGCAAATGGAAGAGCTGTGGGGCAGGAAACAGAGAAATCCCCATCAAATATGTTCTTCCACCCCCATCCCACTTATCACCCAGTTCCATGGGATCTGAAAGGACAATGTTTCACATCTGTAGCCATTCCCGAGGAGGAGGGGGAGAGAGAGACTATGAGCAGAGGTTGCCCCGGAGACGCAGTCCCTGCCGAATGGGCTGGGATGTGAGCCTGCCGCAGAGCTGTACCCTGGCACACTGACAAGTCCAGACCACTCATCTAGCCAGGACGCTATTGCCACCACTCCTCCTCTGGCTCAGATCTATAGGGAAACTTGAAATTCCCACTGGCAAAAGCAACCAACGGAGCAGAGAGGAGCAGCACCCTCCCACTCAGGTCCCCTAACTGACCTTCCACCTCTGACATTTTCCTGTTAACATTTCCCAAATAGCAATTCCATCTCATGTTATTACAGCACAAAGAAAGGTCAGAAAATTCCTACACTGGGATATAAGATGGGAAAAATTTAATAAGCTGGGCATTCCTGCCCCTCTTGCCTCCCAGCCTCTGTTTTGGAAGCTTATAAGCTGCCAGCAGAATTTTAATCTAAAATGTCCACCTTTGAAGGAAGGAAACTACCCAATCATGATGACGTATCAGATGCCAAAGAAAATAATTCCCATTATATACAAGTACCCAAAGCAAAAACGCTAGGAATGAGAGTCCCCCTTTAAGTAGAGCACTGCGCCCGTAGAGATGAGTACAACATATCCCTACCCCAACCCACCTTCCAACCTACTGATCCAACATAACACCCTCCAGACAGCTTGTCTTCTGCAACAGCACCACTCTTCAAAGCCCCGCTGCACCGACTGCTCGAGGCTTCTCCTCCTGCAGATCCCCGGTCGGCAGCGTAGGGCACAGTGAGCTGTGCAGGCAAGCTGAGAGCAGATTTAAACAGTGTGAGCCAAGGCGTGTGTTTTTTTTTTAATCACCAGGAAATAAAAGCCAAGTACAGATGCCACGATAACAGTCCAGTTAATTCTGTTTGCACTGTTGGGGCACTGGAAGGATAGAGAACATCATGGCTGAGAAGAATGTCACAAGCATGAAACGTATGAAACTAATACAAAAGGAGAAGGCAATTATGTACTGTGATATTTGACTCTGTCCAGAGAGCAAGAGGGTGGTTCTGCTCCAGAGAGCAACTAGATTGCTTCATTCCCCCTTTTCAAACAAGTATTTTTTCCATGGCACTTTAGTTCAGCGTCAGTTGAAAACTTATTTATTTGAAACAGTGCAGTGCAAGAGAAGACTTGCCAGGATTCATTTTTCCAGATCTCCTATGGCATTGAGACCATAGCAGCTAAGCATTAATCTCCACAGCCAGCGTGGTGCCAAGACCATCTCTATACCTCAGGCTACTGATATCCATTGCAAGAACATCCATTATGGTCACAGCAAAGTCTGTCTGGCCCAAAATCTCACCCTCCACAGTGGCCATGAACAGCAGCTGAAGGAAGAGCAACAGCAGGGGAAGCACAAAAAAGACTTCCCCAAAGAACTCACCCCACTGGTCTCTACCATTTTCCTCTCCGGGAAATTCTGGGGCCAGAAGTGCCATGTTGTTCTTTCCTGAACAGATTTATCTTCCAAAACACTTCTCCAGGTTCTTTGAATCTGAGTAAAAATATTTACTGTTCACATGAGCCTTGTGATAGGACCAAGAGCTGCTGGTAGAAACCATGTTTCTGCTAGAACTAGAGGATATTGACAAAGTTTCACAGGATTATTCCAGTTCTCTATGTGCCTGCTGCACAGTTTGAAATGCACCTGCTCCACAACAGTGTGTGTCCCTGAGTCAGGCCAAACAAATGTTCCCTGCACCTTCACATGCAGAAGCAGTGGCAGAGGGACAGAGCTCATCTCCCAGAGATTGGCAGAGCTACCAGTCTCCTGGGGTCCAGAGAGCAAAATCTGGCCTGCACGTACACGGCAGCTTCCCGGGTATTCACAGGGCCCAGAAAGCAAACATGGGCCATCTCAGAGCCCACAGCTGGGAAGTCAGCTACGAGTAAAGGTGGCCAGCAGTGCCACCTTGCACGTCCACACCAAGGTAACTCTGACCAGCACTACACCCAGGCATATTTTAACCACCCGAGACATAAAGGCGTAGTTTGTCTTGTACAAAGAGAGTCAGATGGATCCTCTGGGCAAGGCGCTTCTTGGGGAAATCACAAGACCTGAATTCTAACCCTGACTCAGCTTGCCATATGGCCCCAGATAAGTCTATGTCACCTGCCTGTGCCAGGAGCACTGTCAGTTCCCTCAGCCGTACTCTGAGCGTGCGGCAGTTGACATTTGCTTTTAAGACTCAGTTCCTAGAGACAGGTAGTTACATGAGAAACCTGAGAATCAAAATAGTTTTAGAGTTTCATAGCTTTAAAACAACTTGAACGAAGAATCCGAATGCACTGCCAACCTCAACAAACAGGAGACTGAACCCAAGGTGCTGTTCCCTGAAAAGGGGAGAGAATTTCTTTCAAGCCAGCGTTATTGAGCGATAGCATTATTATTGAGTTTGGTGTTATAGGAGTCATCAATGTTTAAGAGGCAAAGAAACCTGATGGTTAAAATGCTATCTACAGCGGAGAGCCCTTATCTGTGTCACTGTGACCACCACATACACGTGACCACAGTGGTGTTTTTTGGCAGCCTGATGACAAGGAGGAAAGAGGGGAGTCTGGCCAAGTTTTCCACAGTCAGTCCTCACATGACCTCAGTCACCGGCAGGGTGCACGCAGCATTCCTAGCGGTCCTGCGAGGACGCAGGACAAGGAACCGACAGGTACCGAAAGAAGTAAAACTAAGCACAGTTTGCAAAGTGGCTTATCCAGGATTGCAGAGAGTCACGAGCTCAGACTTGGAATGAAGGTTTTTGTCTTCCTGTACTATGAGTTTTTGGTGACATGGTGGCAGGAGAGAATTTTTAAAGAACAGAAATAACATAAGAGGCATATCAGGTTAGCACAAAATTGATTGCTTAGATATTTGCTGAGAAGCTTCCCTAAAGATATCCTCATTTATCTTTACCTGAGAAAGTATAATTAGAAATAAAAAACACCCCACGCTAAAGCCAAATAGTTAAGTCACTCATTCAAATAGATCAGAAGAACACAGACACCCTTTCCTTTCTCCTCCTTATGCATAAAACAAGTCTTGCAACTTTAAAAGAAGAGTGCAACAGAGCAACAGATCTGTTCATGCCAGGGAGCTGTTCTTTGGACACAGTGAGGCGCCCAAGGAAATAACGTGCCACAAGCTGAGACCACCCATTCTCCAAGAAAAACACACCAACAACCTCTTGGCAGGACCAGGCATATACAGGAAGGAGGCCACCCAGCAGCAAACGTAGGCTTATCCAAGAACAGTCACGGAATTCATCAGTTTCATCCTTCACCGAAAGCCTGGGTGAGAGCTGGTCACGCCAGGCCTCTCTGAAGCAAACCTGGAAGGGCTGGGGCCAGGTGGGTGTCTCTCCAGCACCAGCCGCTTGCTTCCACAATCCACAAACACAGAGCAGAAGCACCGCGAGATGTGGCAGGATACCAAGCGCATGTTCCCTGCTCACAAGACTGGCAAATTATCCAGAAGCAGAGGAGCAATGAGTAGGTTTTAAAGAAAAGGGTGATAAAAGGGATATGGTTCCTTATACCACTTCAGGCCAAACATAGCCCACTGAATTGTTTATTCTACCTCTCTCTCTCTCTCCTGACACTTGGGAAGCAAATAATTACTATAAAAACACTACCCCTCATAGGACACAGTCCTGTGTTCAGGTAATTTGGCTGTCAGATTTAACAGGAGTTTGAAATTCAGTGATCAAGCACATATATATAAAATTATTATCTTTGTGGCATGCAAAAAAAGCAAATATTCCGAATTTGTTGACAAAACTATTCCCCTACAAGTCTCTCTGACCAGAGGAATGCAGAGAAGAGTCTTGCCAAGAGTCACACCAATCTCTGTGTCAAACTCACTTCCACCTGGCTTGGATATCCAAAAGTTGCTCAAGGGAACTGTGCACACATTTTAAAAGTTTTAAAAGTTTCTGCTATGGTGTCTGGAAAGGCTGGGAGAAGAGGAGAAGGAAAAGTTATTTCTCAATACACTTTGTATAAAGTTAAATTTTGCCTTTTCCCTTTTATAGGAAATTTATTTCCATTGTTTGGACTCTGTCTGGGTGGTTGTTGGGTTCTCCCTTCCCTAAGGGAACCACAGGAAAAGAAATACATTGAAAAATTAGAAAAACATCAATTGTTTTGTAAGCGATTTTTCTTTAAAAAAACAAACAAAAAACCCACATGCCCTGGGCAGACAGCCTGAAATTAGGTGTAATATCTAGAGTTACATTCCTCTCCCTTTCTGCTTCTCTTAATTGCCTGCCCTTGATTATATCCCTTTAAGGAAACAGGAACGAATCCAGGAAACTTTGTGTTGTTTACTCAGCAAGAGATTAGCTCAGCTTGATAGCTCTGAGCTAAGCCATGCTGCAATATTTATGGGTGACTACATGCGGGATGTGCCGTTGAGATAAGGAGGTATATCCCAGAAATACGGGCAGCACCAAAGGGCTCTGGCAGTCAGGACAGCCTGCACATTAAAAAAGGCTCTCTGCTGCAAATCATGGGTTCCCTCATCAAAGGTTATTGAGGGGGAACTCTTCTTTACAATTTGGCATGCCAAATTCTCAACCTTGGCAGAAAAACCCTGCCGTGAAAGAAACTGAGTTTGATGCAGACTCAGTACCCCTACGTGCAAGCAGCAGGAGAAGGATAACAATTCTTAATTATATTTTAAGCCATTACAACAAGCGACATTGTTACGCTGCACTCACTGATGCTTTCTGAGCTTTCTGGTCCCACTCCACAACAGGAAGCACCAACACCTGCTAAGAATCATTGCTGTAATAAGTCTTTAATCCAGACAGATCCTTAAAATATACCAGAAAATACTTTTTTCCTTTGGAAATTGCCAGAAATACTGTGTCTCCATCATGTCCCCACACCATCCCTCTGCTTTGCCTACCAGCACTTTGCAGTTCTTGCACCCTAGCGGAGCGTCATGGTGTTGGCACTGCAAACTCCGAGGGCACGTGTTTGTTCTTACTAATCGGGGCTTTGGCTTCGCTCGGTTGTTTTTCTTGGGGAGAGGAGAGGGAAAACATGAGATTTTTCCTCTGACAGTATTTGGACGAAAAGTTAACTCTCAGCAATTAAAAACAAAACCCAAACTACATTTTTTCCATATACAGCTAATGATCTAGGACCTGTCAACATAACTAGCGCACAGCTGAATTTTCAGAAAATAAAGAACATACCCACAATCAGATATGGCACACAGCAACAGCTAGATTAAGAAGAAGGCTCATTTTTACAAGGTCTTTTTCTTTTGAAAGGCCTACATGTTTCCCACAAGATTTTTGTTTGTGTTTTAAGAGACAGAAGGAAACGTTGCAACATCTCACACATACAGCAAGCACAAGACTTCAACTCATGTATCGCAACAGCAGTGAAAAGAAAACCAGTGCTTTACATGGGAGGAATAATTCCTTTGTATTTCTACAGACCGGAGATCATGCTGTACATCCACAAAGGACATGATTAGCTAGGGGTAAGTAAATACCATTCACTTAGTCAAGTAGGAAAGGCTATGAGCAGCATCAGATTTCCTGCTGATGCCACTGCTGTTAATGTTTTACCACAAGTATGTGATTTATGAACACAAAGGCAATCAGCTCAAGAATATTAACCAAGAAAGACAGGAACTTGTAATGGTAAAAAGATAATATTACCTTTATTCCCATTATCTGCCCACCATGAGCTGCACTGCGAAGCTGGAGGTAGGTGCTGCTCTAAGCACAGCAGCAAGTGGGTGGATTTAGACTACTGGCTTCAGACCACGCATGTCTGCTCTGCTGCAAAGTGCTCTGTGCTCCTGGTGATGCTACAGATAAGGAGGAAAGAGGTGAATAAACTTTCCTTGCCACCCAGATATGGGAAAAGGAGGCAAGAAGACAGAGGATGTAGCATTTAAGATGAGTCAGCCCTGGAATGTTATGATGCAAATTGAGAACAGAGCATGGGGAACCCAGGAAAGGAGCAGCCCTCTCTTGTCTCCTCCTCTCCTCCATGAACCAGAGCAGCAGCCGGGAACATCCCATAAAGAAGATGAGCTTCAGACCTGAGCGGTCACATTCAGAGAGCTCTTGCAACTGTCACTGCTGGGAGTGGAAACGCAGGGCACTTCCTTGGCTTGTTTAAGTGAAATCGCGTTCCCAGCAGTTTCTTCAGAGCGCTGCCGCTTTACCTTGGAGCAAAGGGAGTGCTTGCATGCGAGCAGGTCAACAGGGGCGACAAGCACAAGCCAGCGCAGTTCTCCTGGGCTTGTGCCACTGATTACTGGACAGCCAGGATGGCATCCAGGAAAACTGGACACACGGCGAGCGCCACCGCAGCCCCGCAGCTCAGCAAAGACACGTCAGCAGAGCCGTCAGGGTTGCAGTGCCTGTCACAACCTCCTTGTGCCGGTGCACTGGCCTCCTTCCCTGCCCTTGGGGTGATCCCTCGTTCCTGTGTCGGGTAGGGCTGGGCACACTCTGTGAGTGTCCTTGAAGTACTTCATGGGCCCCAAAAGGTTATACAGAATTATATTAAGTGGATAAAAGGTTCTAATAGATACACAGAGTCTTAAGTTGGTCTTGAGTTTTGCATATAGCCTATTCCCAAATGGCCGAGATAGCAAACAACTACTATCCAAGTGCCAAGTTATTGTCTTCCTTAAAATAATTTGTGAACATCATGTCACTAAACTGTGGAAGCCCCTGACAGAGCATACTGTGGGTGCCCCAAGAGCCCACAGGGTGGAGAAGTTGACTGATTTTTTGGTTCTTCCTCGAGTTTTTCCATAAAGGGCTACTAAACACACACACAAAACAAACAAACAAACAAACAAACAAACAAAACCTCTAGGCCACAAATAGCCCGAAAGAAATACTGGTGAACATCGTTATGCATTTCCCTGGGAAGAACACAAGAAGAGAACTTCTGCTAGTAGCTACTGCTGGACATGCTGCTGTGCTTCAGTCCGGCCTCGCTTCAGTATGAGAAGATAAGAAGATATTTGCCAAAAGATCCACAGAGCTGCCTGCATCTTCAAAGAGGATGGCTGCATGAATTGAACCCAGGATACAAACAGAAAAGGGTCAGTCTGTTCCCCTGTCCCTTCCACTACACTCATAACTCAGGTGCCAGCCTCAACCCAGCCTTTCTCCAAGTCCTGTGGTCTCAGCTGTGCATGCAAAATGCCAGAGCTTTTCCTGAATTTCTCTTTCACCCAAGCCATCCACACACTTTCTCTGCCTTCAGTAGGAATCCTCCTGCCCTGCTGATGTTTATCCAAAATAAATGGTGCAGGGGGTGCATGGAGCAGAGCCATGCTTCCCTCATCCCAGCAAATTCATCTCCAGTCTCCAAAACGTCTCCCACAGGGCACAGGGATCTCGGCACTGCAGTCTTTTTAGCCTGCGTGTTCGAGACAGGACCAGGAAGAGAAGCTTTCCCTGGCTCCTCAGCATCGTCCACATGGACACAGTGGACAATCCAGTTTGCAAAGACTGATGAGCAGAAATGAGGGCAGAGAGGATTTCCTGACAACGCAGCACCCCGAGGAGCCTCTCTGTGTTTGGGGCTGTATCCGTTTCACCCACTAGCAATGCAGGGGACCCACAAACACTTTGACCTTTCTGTAAACACAACAAACACAGCTGAGGCAGCGCGAGCCAATTCCCGAGGAAACCATTAACCCTGCCTCTGCCTTGCGGACACAAAGGCAGCCACGTACCCGGGCACGCGACATTCAGTGTCCCCGGAGCTGCGTATCCACCCTGGTAATAGCAGATGAAAGTGCAATGCCCCCCGCTCCGTGAGCCAGGGAGCTGCTGTGCAAAACGCTCTTCCTGAAACAGCACATTAACCTGCGCACTGAGAAAGGATTAAATCTCCTTCCTGAGTGCAGACGTGTCTCATCTGCCTGACCACTGAGAGCGTGGCGGGGTCCAGGGATTCAGCACTCCCACCTCCTCCTGCTAGGGAAAAGTATCCAAGATTCCCAGGATGTTGTGCAAGATACCAGAAATTTCATTTCCTTTTGTCATTCAAGACATAACACAGCAAAATACTGAAAGCCTCTTTTTTTTCCAAAAACAGAAGATCAAAGAATGTTTTAAGTAGCCACATGCCCTAAAACTCTCCTCCGTGGGCAGACCAACATGTGGAAGGGCCTGGCACAGGTTCCCTGCACGCCAGTGTGAGCAGCAAGCCATGCAAGGAACAACATGAGAGGCGAGCCCAGAAGCTGCCGAAGAAGGGTGTTTGCTCAGCTACCTCTGTGCTACCTCTGTGTGACTGCTGTGACTGGACTGGGTAAAGTGGAAATACCTGGGAGGAAATATCCCCTTGCGGGCAAAAGCTGTCACCAAGTCAGAGGCTCCCAGTAGCAAAACTGACATAGGATTAGAGAAAGTGGGGCTGGGGGGAAGGAGGAGAAATAGGCGTGCTTGGGAGAGAGCGCAGTTTTCTGACAATTACCTCAAAGAAAATTTGTGAGTTTTCACAGAGCATGCAGCACAACAGCCTTCGTCTCCAATCCCGCCAGCTCACGACCTTCGTTTCATAAGAAAACAACACAATCTCACATATCGTAAGACAGCATTTTCTTTACTTTTGAAAATACCGCCGTTGCAGTGAATCAGCAATTCCCAAATCGGAGAACCAATAGCCAATTAAGCAACCCGCAGAACTATATAAAAACTGGGAGCCAGCATTTTCAGCTCAACATTTGCAAAGGTGTGGGAAAGTTCAAACCAAAGAATTAACCGCTGGTTAATTAAGTACCTCCAGTTCTTCTAAATCAACAAATAACGAACGGGAATAATCCCTGTTTTCTATAACAGCACACAGTGCCACTCCACTCACCAAATCCCTGTCCTGTCCCTGTGCTACTTCTTTAAAGCAAAGGCAGGAAGCCAGAGCAGAAAGCTCCTAGGCAGAAACTCTGCTGAGATGCAGCAGCTTGCGAACCCGTGCAGCCTCCCTTCACCTCAAACAATTTCCTACCCACAAGAGACGCTTTCTACTCTCCCCCTACTGCACAACGCCATTTCTTATCTCTACAGGTTCAACCCCCAAATACCTGGGGAAGCAGGATGGTATCGCTCCCCTTCCCTGGAACCGACAGTATCCCCAGCAAAATCCAGTGAGGAAGTAACACGGCCACTGTAAAGAGAGTATCGGAGCAGGTCCTCGCTAGGAGGTGTGGTCTGCACGGCTCCCTGCGCGTCTCATCCCCTTCCAACAGAGGCTGCAGCAGCAGATTCAGAAAGCACATGAAATCCTGCAGTTTCGTGCCCTAGACTGATTCCTCGCAATCCTTTCTGCTGTGAATGAGAAGGGCTTGTACCCGAGCTGCCTCAGGCAAGATGGGAAGAAACGTTAGGAAAGCAGATGATCCTATATATCATGCTGAGCAGCTGGAATTCCTTGGGGAAACAAGTAGCTTGGTGCCTACCTCACTGCAAACTGTGAATCTTGCCTCAGATTTGATTCCACACTTCCATAGTCTGTCACCTATTTTACAAAGAAAAGTATATAAAACTTAGGGGGGAAAAAAGAAAAGGTGCAACAGGGCGTTGAAGAGCAAGGAATATCCCTCCAAAGCATGGTAGAAGAGTACATGCTTCTATGGGGTGTGCTCTGTGGCCAAGACAAGCGTGTGTCCAAGACTTTCCCATTCAAACAGCCATGGAGGCGATTCTCTACCGTCACTAACCAAAGTGCCCCTTTTTCCTTCCCACTGTGCCACCAAAAGGAAACAAGTTTCCCCTTGCCCTCTGCCAGCCCGAGATGCTGAATGGGGAGCGGGCTCGTCCCAAGCAGCAGCCTCGGGGCCTCCAGCTGGCACAGTGCTGCCCTCAGCCACGTCAGCTCCCATCAGTGAGGCCCAAGGGCTTCCCCGAGGAGGACAAAGGTACAAAGGAGTACAGAGGACTCCTCATCTTCTGGCAAGGTTTCACTCTCTTTGCCCCCTCCCTCTCCACATGCTCTTCGCATCAGCCCTCAAGGATAATATTTGCCCAGCAAACAAGCGCTGGCGCAGGAGTGGCGAGCTGGCCCAGCCCTGCGGAGCACGAAGGAAACGTCTTCCCAGCACGTCCTGCTGAGAAGGCTCCTGGTGCCCTCTGAATAGCAGAGACTTCATCAATCCACAGACTGCGGGAGATGGAAGGCCCGATGTTAGCAGTCATTCAAGCACGCCGATTCCTCAACTTCCCAGCCCCTTCTGTGCAGTGAGCTGCCCTAGCAATGCAGCCAAGGCGAAAAATCCGGCTGCCTGCGCTACCTGCCTCTGGCAAACAGGGGATTTTACTCACCGTTTTGTTCACCACTGAGGCAGAGGTGACGCTGAACACCGAGCTGTGGCCTCAGCTTGTGCTTCTCATCTCAGCCGGGAGTTCTAAAACAGTACAAAAAGGGGAGAAAACTGCTCGCCAGCACCTTGCAGCCTGTCAGCTATTGCCTCCTGGAGTCCTTTTAAAGCTCCTGTTAGCACCAACCAGAACAAAAAGCTTAATTAAAAAAAAAAAAAAAAAAAAAGGCAGGTAGGGGGCACATTTTGCAGCCACATATTAATGAAGCCCTAGTATTGCATGGATAAAGGCCAGGAAATACAAAAGTTGTGGTTCCCACAGAAATGCTAATTCAACAATACTGCACATCCTGTGTGTTTAGTGGTACAGGTTGAAAAGGAAAAAGCCTTATCCATTGACGCCAAAAAGGGTTTCAATTTATTCAAGGCACTTGAAGACCTCAGTTACACTGTTCAGAGAAGCAGATTTTCACGCAGAATGGACGGAGCCGTGTAAGGGCCCCTACAGCCTCCCCACGCGCAGGGCTCTCGAGCGCGGTTACAGACCAAGTGCTTGGGCTTCGCCGGCCCAGCCACGACAGAGGAAGAGGATCCGGGCTGAGTCACCAAGCCGCAGCCTGCAGGGATCCTGCACTTGGATGCAGCACGGGGGTGGTATGAAGAAAGGAGGGAAAACAACCAAGCCAGCATACACGCAAATCTAATAAATGTTAATTTCTTTGATATTAACGACTTGAAATATCTCCCCTAACACCTCACAAGTCTGAGGGAACAGGCATAAACAGCATCACCACAGAAAGGTGAAAGCGGATAAAAAAAATTCTGAAGGCATACTGGAAAGGCAATGTGTGCATATATGTTTTTTAATTTGGACATAGACGCTGAACCTATCTTTCATATTAATGTCAGCAAACCTTACTATTTACTAACGGAGCTCATTCA
>VWPW01015613.1:0-17014 GCA_013389825.1 Crypturellus undulatus | reverse complement strand
TGAAGGGAAAACTCCTTTTCTTAGAAGGAGAAGGCTTTAAGGCTGCAGTTTTCCTGAAGGATGCGCAGGGGCTCTGCATGCCTGGAGCTCGCTGGTGCGGTGGGAACCCCGTGGTGTGATGCAGCAGCGGAGGCCAGTGGGTTTCTGCAATTTAGTTTGCAATTTGTTCCTGCATGGTTTAATTTGCACCTCTTAAACTAAAGTCAACTTTCTTGCTGTTATCAGGCGGCAGGTCTGAGTGCACAGCAATGAAATTTTTATTTTTGTGTGAGCTTAGTCAAGCCCGGGGTTCCTTGCAGCACTTGGGGTTCTCAGCCCGGAGCTATGGTAATGGGGAGCTGCAAGGCCTGAACATTTTTGTGAAACATTTCTTTTTAAAGTGTCATCGAGCTGCAGAATGAAATGGCAGGGCCCCATGTGAGAAACTCTGAAATCTATATTTAATTTGACTTAAAAATAAAAAGCGCCATTAATCATTGCTGTTCACATTATTCACGAGGAGCAAAATATTCCGTTGCAAACCAGAAGTTAAGAGAAAAGGGACAGAGCAAGCGGGAAGTCCTGGGACCAACCAGAGCATCGTGCAGTCTGCATGCATTAGCATGCACTTGCCCAATGCAGACTTTGCGCGTGCAGTCCCGTCCCGCGGCCTTGCCAGCTCCAGGCAACCTCCCTGGGATCACCTCCTTGAAGGAGTTTTCTTCCTTGAAGATGAATTGCTTCCTGAGCCCCTATGAAGTTTCTGACATCTACAGCACCCTGTGCCAACAGCCTCGAAGGCTAAGTGTCAAAATGCCTTTTTTTCCCTCCTTCTAAACAGTCTGCTTGATGCATTTGTTTTGTCTTTAAACCTCATGAGAAAGAATTAAGGTTCCTCCCCATTTCCCTTTCTTTTGCAGCCCTCTGTCACACTCATCCTCCTGCTAGAGCCACCTCTTTCCCCAGGTGATATATCCTATCCGATACAGCCAGCTCTCACACAGAGGCTCTTGCATGCTTTTGGCTGCCTTTTTTGCTCAAGAGCGCAGTGCTGGCCGTGCTGATACGCTGGAGATATCTCCAGAGAGGAGAAGCAACCTGACGCACCAAGACTTGCATCCAGCCTCCCCATGCTCGTGCAGCCCCCATGACGGCGCTGCTGGATGTGCAAGTGCCGGCTCTTTGGATGCAGCACCCAGTGTCCCAATGTGACCGAACGGTTGTGGGGTGGGAGAGGTAGGGATGGGGCAGGGCATCACTTGATCCGGTTTGGAAACAGCCCAGGCAAGGAAGCAGCAGCCTGGCCACCTCGAGCTCCTGTGCCAAGGAGACAAGCACAGAGCCTGCGCCTGAGGGGCAACCCCAGAGGAAACCTCATCCTTCAAGTCCTGGGCAGAGGACACCTCCACACAGGAGATAAAATAGGTTGGAGGGGGAGAGGACAGCTCCTGCCTGCCCCTGAGTTGCTTTTAAAGCTGCTTCTCCTCTTTCCAGCCTCACATCTGAACTTTCGGGAACTGCCCGGGCCAATCATCTACCTTTGTATCCTCTTTCACATCCCCATCATCCCGCATGTGAGTGGGACAGAGAAGAGCTGCGTGTTCCCTTCTCCCTGGGTCGATCCTGCCTGGCGGTGCCTTCCTGCAGCGCAAAATATCATGCCAGGAAATCCTTCTCAGATGGAGAAAACATCTGACATGAATATTGCTTCTCTTTTTTTCTCTTTTTTTTTTGCATGTTGTCCCCTTTCCTGCTCAATTTGCGTTCAGTTGTATAGTATTCTAGTACTCTAGGGAAAAAAAAGAAAACTTCTGGCATAAATAGCCTGAGTATTAGCTGTATTTCTTGTGATCGTGTATGTCTGGGTGTAGGGGTGTGTTTCGTGTGTGTATTCATGTGTGCTTTTGAGTATGAGTATGTGCATATGCAAACATGTGAGCAGGTCAAAGGATAGCACTTATGTATATGTATATTTTATTATGCTGTGTGGCATTTAAAAACATAGCACAGCAGATGCAATATGCAATATGCAAATATCATATGCAAAAATTTACTTAGTGCCACAACAACAGCAATGGAAGACAATGAATAAGACTGCCAGCAAATCTAGGGGTTTTGCATTTTGCATTAGGCAGTCACTCCGTTTGCTGGAGATGGCACATGGAAAATAGCTGTCATTAATACTTTGCATGGAAGCAGATGCAGCGTGCACCACTGTGAGCTGGCTAATGCAGTACCTTTTATTACCCAGATTAAGGATGGCAGACGATTTATTTGCTAAAGGCCAACAGCAAATAATCTCTTCCCTGTGAAATGAACTTAGGCAGCTTGAGGTGTGGCCAGAAAGCAATTAAGTATATTATTAAAACAGGGCAGGAGATTGCAATCGTCTGTCTCTCTCTATCTATCTATATATATGTATCTTATACATACATATATAGAAAGGCAAATATGTCTTCAGTCTCCTTTGGAACTAATATACAGGTCTGAAATGCAATCAGGTTGGAAAATAAGTGCCTATTTTCCCTGATTAATATTTAATTTGCATTAATTATCCCCCTGCTCTGAGTTTTTACATGTACGAAAAGCAGAAAAAATGTTGATTTTGGGGTGGTTCACGGTTCTTAGACCTGTCTGGGGCTGAGCACATCGTGCGTGAAGGAGACTAAGCATCTAGGCTGTCAGATCAAGGGGTAATATAATAAACATTCAGTGAAATACATGTAGCTTTTAAAAAAAAGTCATCAAAACCCCTCCATATTACGTAGCTTTCTGCGTCTCTTACTTGCACATCTTTTTTACACAGAGGACAGTAAGTAGGTTTGGGATTTTGCTGCAAGAGAGACACCGACAGAGATATGCCATCTCTATTCAAAATTCTAGTGAATGCATAAAGAAGGAATATTTCCTCTGTCACAGCAGAAACAGCCACATAAAAGGCTTATAAAGTACTCTTTAGTCGTGGTATGGGCACAAAACACCAAGTGAAAAGTCTTGGAGACAGAGGTTTGGAGACAGAGGTACCAAGACTGCTCCAGGACAGGCCATGAAAGTCCCCCAAAGGGTGCCCAGCTTCCCCTTGCCCGCTCCGTGGGCTCTGGCCAGAAGGTAGTTGACCTGGTAGTCTGGTTAGAGAGGGGAGAAATAGAGATTTTTGAGATTTTTTTTTTCCCCTTGAGGACTAGCCAACATTTTACACCTTTGTGGTGCTCTTGTTGCTGCTGCCGTGATAGGCAATGCTTGGGGTGATTCCAGAGAGAAAAGAAAATGCTTGGGGTGACGTCCAGAGAGAAAAGTACGGGCTATTACAGCTTGGATTACATTAAAAAGATCTTTTTGTTTGTTTGTTTGTTTTTTAATGGCAATATAAAGTGAGGTAAACCCAGGAAAATGAGTTTAAAGCCGATCCAAAATGTTCTGCTCCAGCAGTTTTCTACCAGGGGAAGCCCTTTAACCAGAATAAAACATCCCAGGAATTGATCTGGATGAAATGATGCTATTCTTTGCTTAAGAAAACTGGGAAGAAAAAAAAATAAATAAATTGTTCAGATCATCTGTAAACATCACAGTGACCAAATCAAACTCTGATCTGTTGCTTTATTGGAAGCTTTTCAGAAATCCTTTTAAGGCAAAATTTAATTCCGGGAGATTTCAGAGTTCTTCATTTCCATTCGGATTAGGGGCAGAATGAAACAGGGACTGCAAGAACGGAAATTATCCAGTTAATCTCTCTGTGAGCTGAAGTGACCGCAGCATCCCCTGCTTCAGGCTTCTAGTGCAGCACAGGGCTAAGATTCAAATTAACCAAGTGTGATAAGACTCAAGCCAAATAACACAACAGCTATCAGAGCTCGGAGGAGTGAAGCAGCTAAAAAACTAAAGCTTGCGCCAATCCACACTGGTTTATATAAAATTATTTTCTCAAACTAACTGCCTTTGGCCAGATGATGAGTTTGGCTGGGAGGGATAATTGGCATTGGATTCATATTGCATGGCCTTGGCTTGGAAACTAGAGTGGCATAAAATCAATGTGTCGATATTAAATTAAATTAGGCAACTGCAAGCAGCTTAATGTCTATATCTTAAAGTAAACTGTGAATAGGAATCACTGTGTGCATTCCAAGCAGGCCAAGCAGGCCACAACAGGGATGGGATTTTTGTCTCCGTTATAGCTAATACTTTTTCTCAACATCTTAGAAGAAAACGTAGCATCACCATGGATAACATTTCAGGGGGCACAGGCAGCAAAGAGAGGCTATCACAGATGAGCACTGCTTGGTGACCTGCACACAGGCAAAAAATACTCGATTTAACACAGCCAAAAATAAATCCAAGGAGCAGAGGGGCAGAGGATGCTGACGAGGCAGGCTACCCATGCCTGTACCCGGCCCAAAACGCCAGTTTGCCCCACAAGAGCCTGATTTGCAAGAAATAAGCAACACTTTCCCAAATTGGGATGTGTTCTGAGGCGCTTGCAGACGGGCAATGCACTCTTCCCCGAAGCTGAACAAATAAATCTTTAGCTTAATAGCCTCATATTTGTGTGCCATCTTTTACGTCCTCTCAGAATGTTATATGGCACATAAAAATGCAATAGGTCATTAAAGTTAAAGTGGGGGAGTAATTAGCTCACACTTATGCCGAGGAATGCAAATAAATGATGTTACTCAAATATCAGCCATGCCTCTAAAACACTGCTTACTTGATTAATATTTCAGCAAAATCCTCAGGCTCTGGAGATTACGCAAGACTTCTTATTTAACACAAACTCACCCAAATATTTGACTACCCTGTGGGTTATACCTTTACTGGACAAGAGGAGATGACTCCAACACTATGTTCAAAGCTACACTGAGGTGTAGCCCACTCCAGGACCCACCTCATAAGAGGGTAGACCCATGGACCCTTTTCCATGGGCCCATCAAGACCCATGGACCCTTTTCCATGGGCCCATCAGCTCCGAGCCCATCGCTGGGCTTTGTGAGGTGCTCACATATGAAGAAACTAATTAATACATCCCCGAGACACTGAAGAGGCAGCTCATTCCTGAAGCAAAGGAATGATGTTTCTTTGGACACAGGGTCAATGTTTGGCACTCACTTTTATGCACCGTCATTTGGGTGACTTAAGGGTTTCCCAAACACTGGCTGTTTGGAGAGAAAATTTGTAGTTCAGACTCTCGTTTTCTTTCTCCTGAATGAAATCCTGGTTGCTGGCAGAGGCAGGGTGTCTGCTGCTTTCCTTTCCTCGGTGACGTTGGTGAGTCTTCCTACTTCGGCCAGTTTCTCTTTACACAAAACTTGTGTTTCTTTCCATAAAACTTAATATCTTTGAGCCTCCCTCTCTCCTATCGAGTGTGGCTGAGGCCAGCCAGCAATTCAGCTGTAACCGGGAGGGATGCGAAGGGAATGAGAGGCAGCATGATTGCAGCGCTGCGTCTCCTTATGAAGGAAGGCTAAAAATACCAGTGACCTTTCCAAGCTCTATTTTTCCATGGTTTGGAGCAGAGCTGTGAAATCTGGCAGGTGCGAGAGGCCTTTGGGCTGTGCCTTCTGCTGTTCCTGTGAAAATCTTCCCAAATCTGGGCTAGGTAGAAGCCTTTGGAAAAAAAAAAAAAGACCATATGTTAAGACACACGTGTGAACTGAACAGTGGAATCCCTGGAAAAATTTAATATCGTGGAGTCTCTTCCTACTTGGGTGCTCTGTGTCACTGCCCGCACTGGGGTGCCCATGGGGACGTGCCCCGCTCCGGGGTCCCGGTGCAGGCGCTGGGGTGTCGAGCGGGGATGCTGTTCCCTTGGAGCTCTCCTTGTGGACCATGAGCGGGCGAGAGACGCCAGGATNTCCCAAATCTGGGCTAGGTAGAAGCCTTTGGAAAAAAAAAAAAAGACCATATGTTAAGACACACGTGTGAACTGAACAGTGGAATCCCTGGAAAAATTTAATATCGTGGAGTCTCTTCCTACTTGGGTGCTCTGTGTCACTACCCGCATCAGGTTGCCCATGGGGACGTGCCCATGGGCACGGGGATGGTCCCGGTGCAGGTGCCGGGGTGTCGAGCGGGGATGCTGCTCCCTTGGAGCTCTCCTTGTGGACCACGAGCGGGCGAGAGGCGCCAGGATGGGGACCAGATGGCCCGGCAAGATGGTCCTGAGACACCGTGTCCCCAAAAGCGGCGGTGGCGGAGAGCCTCCCGCAGCCATTCCTGCTCGCAGAGGGAGAGCTTCCCGCGGCCTTCGCTCTCACAGATGAACCGCACGCATTTATCGCAGGCATAGGCAAAATAATGTGTGAATAAAATAACCTGATTTTATGTTTGGGTCAGGAATGCGGTTCCAGGGTGGGAAGCTTTTCTTCTGCCGTCGGCCCATGCCACCACTACGAGGAAGACGGTGTTTTGCTTCGCAAGAAGTTAGTCATTTGCTTATAGTTTCATTAAGCCTCCGAGAAATTATTGGCTGACTCTCTTTCCTGGCCAGACAGGTAAGAGTTGCTTTTAGCCATGCCCAAGGGACATCTGCCTCGCTGAACTGGAGCGGCAAGCAAAGGCAGAAAGTGTTTTGATGATGGAAGGTCAGAATGCCTTCCCGGCCGACTTAAGGACTATCCAGACACAGTAAAGGAGTGCTTTTTATTTGCTTTTGGTTCAAGCTCTTTTATGTTACGGGTGATTTTGAGGTAATGAATGAGCGTTGAGACGCGCTAATCCTCCAAGTGCAGCAATTCATAAACACAGGAGATGGAGATGCACCATCAAGAGGTCTCCACGCCAACACATCTACCCTACCCTGCCATGTGGAGCCTCCCCTGGCCAGCAGCAGCCACACTGGGAATGATGATCCTGAAGAGGGAAGAGGAGCTGCCCAGGGACTTGTTTTATCCAGGAGAGACATCAGGCCTGGAGCACACTAATGGGGAGAAAAGCTATAAGAAGCTATAAAAAGCTATAAGAACTCCCCACTGCACAAGGCAGCTCAGCATGAATGCGGCTGCGAACGGTGCAGCGGGATCCCTCGGATTTCAGCAGCGGGCTGAGGTCTGCAGAGCGTCGGAAAGGCAGCCAGGGCCCGGAGCGCGCCAAGGATCACCCCGCGCCGGGAAGCAGGAGGGCTGCGGCTCCTCGCGCGCCCTCGGCTAAGGAGCGCGGAAGTTTAGCCAGGCCAAACAGCATGAACCCACTGGAGACCCACTGATTTTCACAGGTGTCTGCTGCCTAGAAGGCCAATAGGCGCATCAGCTGTATATCTGCTTTTAAAGAGACAAAACAAGCCCTGGAGCAGCTTACGAGAGAACATTTCAGTCCTTCCCAGGCGAAACTTGGCTATCCTCGCCGGGAGTTTTCCCAAGCTGGGATGAGGCAACACCCGCAATACCAGGCTCATGCGATGCCCCGTGCCCACAGCCAGCCCCCTCTCTCTTCCTGGGGATGAGTAGCGAAATGCCTGCAGATCCCAAACTGCGGTGTCACCCTGACCTTTCTTGGCTACATTGCGTTTTTATCACTGTTTCACATGACGGTTTTTAAACAGAGCAGGGGGTCTTGCTAGCATCCCGTCAATCTCAACTCGATCCAGTTATCATCCTTTGAGGAGCCGCTGTGAAGGGTTTGGGGCCATCTGCAGCCAGCTTTGCCTTAGGAGTTAACTTTGAGGCCAGCCTAAATCAGTGAATTCAGCAAACAGTTTGAATGATTTTTTAAGATGATGCTAAACAGGACAGTATGACAGGATGTCACGCCTGCCAGTGCTGTTTCTGCTGCCTAGTGCTTTGCAACCTAAAAAGCAGGCTAATATTTTCACAGATGTAGTCTCCTTTCACAATCCCCTTATAGGAAGAGTTCGTCATAAGGTTAATAGGATGCTGAGAGGAGAGGCTGATTAAAATTAAATTAATCTAAATTAAATTAGGGGAAAGTCAAGGAACCCAGTCAGTTCATAAGACCTCATGGCGAAGGCATCAAAAAGAAGCTGATCAGCCCACAGAGGAACAAAGGAGCCACCCCACAAATGTTCTTGCCTGGGCATCGCCCGCCTGGATTTGGCTGCAAGGTTCCCACGGCGAGGAACAGCCCCGGGAGCAGCCAGGGGCACGTGCACGTGGAGGTGGGACACTAAAATACTAGAGTTACCCCCAAAGCAAGGGCAGCCCCGTGCTGGCCGTGGGCATCCACATAGAGCACCAGGTCTTCAAGGTCTTTAAGGCTTCCCAGTGTCTTCGAGAAAGCACTTGGCACGAGGAAGGGTGTTTTAAAGCAAGAGCAGCAATGACCAGGAGAGCTACGTCCGTCTCCAGCGCTATTAGAGCTGTTCCATGAAACAACAAAGCGCTCCCCGGCCACATCTAGGTCATTCGCTCCTCCAGCGCAGAGCTTTGCAAGGTTATGCGCTTTCCCATGCAACAAGGCCAGGCCTTTTCACAGCTTCTGGATTTGAAAGAAAAAAAAATGGGGGAAAAAGGCTTCAAGAACAAACAAAAAGTCACAAAATATTCACTCTGCTATATAGTACAGAGCTAAAGATTCTGCAGCTCACTATGTAACCCTCAATACATACGTGCCTGTCTCCATCTCAAGATGTCTTTTTTTGCCTAGTTGTCTGAATTTTTACATTTTTGTTCTTGTTCTACAAACCAAGAGAGACTCGCTAAGCCTCACAGACTGCAATCCCTCCTTCTAAGAATGCGTTAGCCTCATCACAGGATGAAACGATATATATGAAAAAATATATTAATGTAAATGCACACGTTGTGCATGTTGTGCGTGTTCATTAATACATGAAAACTGAAAGAGGACATTAATGCCTATATTTTGATGCTCTAATTCGGGCCCAGTTATGGTGACACAGATGGAGGGAGTTATTGGAGGAGAAAAACCACATCTGTTAAATGTTATTGTTTAATTAAGCCATTAGTGGTTGAAAGACAAGAGCCTTTGAATTATTGCGTTTTATATTTCTGTCAGCCCCTGGTGCTCCCTCGGCTCCCCCTGCACTCAGAGGGCGTCGCATTCGTTAACGCAACCCTTGCAACGAGCCCCACAGTAAAGAACGAGAAAAGGATGTTCTGTTGCTGAAGGGGTGGCCCCCCATATTCGGGGAACAGAACGAGCATCCTCCCCATTGCCAGGCTGTGCTAGTCCACGCAGCAAAGCCTCACAGGACCTTGAACTAAATCTTGGTGGCACCTTTGAAGCTCTCAGGCCCCTCATGGCAGGGCCTCTGCCCCTGCCCTTTGCGTGTCCTCGCAGGGGAGTATGAAGCAGGTAAAATTGGGGAAATTTGGGTGCTCGCAGCCTGTGAGATTGGCAATAACCCTTTATTGCAGCTGCAGGCTCTCTCCGGAAATCTTCTTCTCCTGTTCAATTTTACAGTGAATAAATTTCCTAGCTGGAGGGAAATGTCTTCGTCTGATGGGGGACAGAATGGCTCTGTGAGATACCTTACCGGTGGGTTGCAGGGAGAGGAAGAAATATAACCTTGTATTTCAACCGGCCTGGAAATGCCCCGTGGAGAGATACCAGCAAAGTATGAATGCTATGAACTGAAGTAAAACACAAGTTTAAAGCACACAAGTTTTTCTCTCTGAATGGTGCAGGAGAAAGGCCTGACATGGCTCTTGCTTATCCCAGCATAAATCAAATTTAGCTGTGCCAACATTAATGGTGCTACAGCTGTCAGAAATGGTGCAAGTGACTGCAGAACTGGACTCTTCTCACATGTTTTCCTTTTTGGTACTGCAGGAAATCCCGGGGCCGTGTGGTCCGACGTTCCATTTGAAAACTAAACAAAGCATTGCCACGATCCTGGGATCCTGCATTAAATAATCGAAAAAAAAATAAATGAAAAGAGGATTATTTCCCACAGGCAAGCAGAAAATTGCTGCCTTCTGGACAAAGGATGATGGCAATGCTTCATTCCTACAGTTCTCAGCAGCCAGCAGCAAGGTGATGTGAGTAACAGCCGTGGTGGAAGAGTCCCTCTCACTTATATTAATTTTTTTGGCTCCCATTTTATCCTTAAAATGTTTGTTTGTTTGTTTGTTTTCCAAATTTAGGAATACTGATTTATAAGGAGGAAGCAAATCAGGAAATAGGAGACTTCTCCTTATTCATGAATGTCAACTTTGGGATGGGGGGTTCTATTTACATACAGATTCACGAGGGATTTATACAAATCAGTGCTGTTGACTCATGGTTTAGCTGCTCTACATATTTATGGGGTAGAATTCTGTGTTTAGTCCTCACTGTCTATTTTATCTCTGGATGTGAGGAGATGTGCACGCGGGCTTTGCTCTGGCACTTCATAAGACTGGTATTTAATGTCGCTATTATTTTTTCCCTAAGATGTATAGATCTGTTTGAACAGATGACACGTGGTGAGAGTCTGTATTTCTCATGAACTATAATTAAAAGGGAACAGCCTCCTGCGCAAGACAGCAATACTATAACGTGCTCTCCAGCCTGTTCACCTGTGCCGTGCCTCTTGCTTCCCCAAAGTCCCCAAACCTCTTGCCAGCCATCACGTGCTCTCACCCCATGCCTTTGGTGCCCAGAAGTCCCCTTCTTCGGACAGCCTTCCCGAGCCTTTCCTTAAAGTTCACATTTCTCCACTCATGCAGTTTTTTCCCGCGCATTAGCGTTGCTTATAAACCATCAGAGCGTTTGGCCTGTGATCGAATGGTTACGAACTAGAGGGCCGTGATGGTGCTGCGGGATTCGGGAGCACGTGTGAGCATCAGTTGAAGCTCCAGCCCTGTTAGTCGCCCTTCCTCCCCCAAGGAAATCCATACTAGGCACCACGGTGCCAGGAGAACTCGGCACAAAAGCGGCAGAGCCCGGCATGACTGCCCGGCAAGGCATGGAGCAAGCGCGTGCTTTGGTTTTCAGCCCTGCACAGCCGTGACTAGCAGCACCGCGGCGGCCAGCGGCGAGGAGATCACGGCACGTACCTCTTCCTCAGACCACCCTTGCATTCAGTAAATGAACCTCCAGCGCTCTGAAAAATGATTTAGCCGTGGCGCGTTCCAGGACCAACCATCGCCAATCCAAGAATAACGTTTGTACGCGCAGTAGTTTGAACGTAGTATTCGCACGGTACCCAGCACCGGCGATCCTTTCTCGATGGGCTCAGCTTTGCCCTTAGATCTGCATACCCGGCAGCCACCGGAACCGCTCTGCTGGAAGCTGCCCACCTAAAGCAGGGCAAGGCATCTTTGTCTGGTCCAGCTCCATCCCCAGCTCAGCCAGGGGTAAAAACCGCCTGAGGGATGGTCTAATCTGAGCCATCTGGCGCTGCTCCCTGCGGGATGCTCCTCCAGCTCTGCATTGTCGGAGCGTTGCTGCGGAGCGCTCCCGGCTGCAGGAATAATCCCTCAGCCGGCCAGCAATGGCCCAC
This sequence comes from Crypturellus undulatus, assembly GCA_013389825.1. Lineage (NCBI taxonomy): Eukaryota > Metazoa > Chordata > Aves > Tinamiformes > Tinamidae > Crypturellus > Crypturellus undulatus. The sequence goes on along the minus strand of VWPW01015613.1, from coordinate 5,643 downwards.
AGCCAGCCGCCCCGTCCCACCGGAGCAGAGCTGCTTCCCCGGTGCGGGAGGAGGGAGTTTGGACTCTTTCAAGAGGCACTCGCCTTCCCTCGCTCGTCCGCAAACGCTACAGAAAGAGTTTTGCCAAGGTGTGTCCATCCCTGTGGTTTACCAGGCTAGTTTTGGCTCCTGTCTACCCCATGTCCTGGCGAAGGGTAAAGGTGGGCGCCAACAGGAGGGCTGCACCACCAAGACTGGTACAAATGGCTTCTCCCTCCTCATATGCCCTGGAAAACGAGTGATTCCTTTCTGTTCCCAGCACTTCTCCTCATGATTAAAGCGTTGAATCATGCTGCTTGGCTGGCAGGGCTCGCATTGTGCAGGTCTGTTTGGGTTGAGAAGGGAAGCGCTTTGATGATCTTAATCAGAGCTTCCTCCTAAACACACATTTCCTGCGCCGTCGAGGCAGCAGCAAACAGAACACCCTGCTGACCAAGAGTGAGCGTCCAGACTGTGCTTCCAGAGCTAAAGGTCAGCAGAAATGGAGGAGAAAAATATAGCCACCGTCTCAAATTGTTGCTCGTGCAACCCAAGACTTTCCTCTTGGGTCGCACGAGCAAAAATGTCTCTGAGAGATGGCCTGATGCCAACGGCAGAGCAATGTTTTTAAGCCAACTTCCAAAGCCACTGAAATCCAGAGGAGCTTTGCCATTGATTTCAGTGCACTCTGGTCCTTAGGGACTGCGTATCATCTGAAGCAAGCCTGGCCATATGGATCTAAAAGCAAACCCATGTCCTAAGAGCAGGAGGCAATGCTTTATGCAGGCATCGAAGAGAGAAATAGCAACCATACGCTATTGATCCACCCTTGCACCTTGTGAAGATGTTTAATATGCTTTGCACCGGGGGTAAAACTTACCCAAGGAATCGAATAAGCAGTATCAATGCAAAGACAGCACACAAACTTTGCACTACTTGCAGATTAGAAAGTCATCCACTCCCTAGCGATTTCCTGCTGCCTGTTCCAAAGAAGTCCAAGTGTGGATAAATTTAACACAGATGATTTTGATTTTTGCTTCTGGAAAATGTTGCCCTGGCATATCTCAGAGTCAAGCTATACATCTGTCGCTCCCTCCAGTCAAGTCCTTGCGAATCTGTATTTATAGTCTTAGGTTTTGTACAGTCGGAACCTATGCCAAAGCTTACTGCAGTCAATGGAAATTTTGGAAAAAAGCCCTAGAAATGTTTCATAAAAGCACAGTTTTGACTAGAGTATGTTTAAATGTTAGAACATGTAAAAAAACTTTCCAAAATATTTCTTAAATATTTCACAGAAAAACCTATCCAGTGATAGGCTTTATATAGTAGATTATATAATACAGTGCAGATGAGTGCTACTGAAAATGCTCAGGGCAGGGAGATTATTTGAGGAAAACGTATGATCTGGGAGGCACAACTCCCTGTGCTCCTTCAGCACTTCACTCTCCGAGGAGTCAGGGGGACTTCGGAATATCTGATTCGGTGGACTCTAGTTCCACTATAGCCTCCTTTTGTGTTAAACCAACACTATTCTTTATTATCTGCAGTTCCCAATCACAGAGGAATCAGAATTATGTGCACGTTAATACAAGCAGTCTGAATTTGCTCTTAAGTCATCAGGGAACAATAGCATTTCCTGCGAGAAGATCTAGATGAGCCCAGTCTTCCTCTGGGAATGCACTGCAAAATAGTGTTTTTTTGGTGGGGGGTGACAACAAAAATGTCAGCCTATCTCTTGTCTTCATCTTTTGTCTTCATTTTTTGTCTTCATCTTTTGCTGGATTTCCTCACCCCTTTGAAACCAGGCACGGAAGAATCCAGCATGTGCGATCTATAGATCAGAGATGCAGGTAGCGTAAGAGAGGAATAAAAAAAAAAATAACAAACAAACAAAAACGTTTTGGGGCAGCAAACAAAAGGAGGAAAAATACACACCACAGTTTTACAATCCCACAGGAGCTGAAATAAGCTTTTAAGAAGTCCTATAAGCAACTTCAAAACAACAGTGTTTCCAGCTGATGTATGGAAGAGAAGAGAGGCTTTGAAGGTTATAAAGATCTTGTCAAGGCTGAGCAAGAATATTTGTAGTGCAGACCTCACGAAACTTCTCCGGGAAACCTGGTTTCTCATCATTGAAAAAGACTGAAAAAAAAACACAATTGAAAAAGGTTGAAAAAGTTGAAAAAAGCCACCTGGCTGAGCCTTGCACAGCTACTCCAGGCTTCTGTGCTCTCTGTATCTGTCAAGCCTGCAGCAAGCTTGAACCTCGCTTAGGATGAGAGATCATGATGAAGCCAAAAGTCTTCCAACAGCCCCACTTTCTGAAGTTCACAATCTGAACCTGTGGTTTTTAGAAAAGACCTTGGACATTTTATGTAACTTTTTTTCCTGCTCATGATACACAAAATGGTTTGTCACCATTTTTCAACTTCACGAAGCCATGAGCTGGTAAAATCCACACTAGCTTTACCCTTCACAAATCCACACTGCGTCCCCACTGCGCATAAGTCAGAAGGAGTTAGGTCAAATTATACTGGGTGAGGAGCTCATGGATTTAGAGACATACCCCCAAAATGGCCCATTATAACACCCCTCCCTGTTACTTTTCCCCTGCAAACTCTTACAGCATGCCTGAAAAGCCTTTTCAAGCTCTTCAAATAAGTTTTTCCACCCTTTCAATAATGACTGAGCTTCCCTTAAAGATCCCTAATGCAAACAGCACCCCTTTACTTGTATCAACATACCCAAAAGCAAGAAGCTGCAGATTTCACCAAGTTCTCTGTCTTTATCCCGATCCTAACAGTTGTTACGTTAAATCCTACGGTTTCCAGCATAGAAAAATCTTGGATGGGGGAACTTTTCATGGCATTGCTCTTTAGCAAACTGCTGGCTGTCGGCAGCCCAGGGCACGTTCTGCCCCGCGCTGGCCTTTCACACAGAGCGAGCAGCACTGGTGTTTACTGAAAGCATTTCGTGAGGCTAGAGGGAGGGAAAACACAGCAACAATAACAAGAACTTGGCACTTGAGTCCCACCCGAGCCCTGTTTCGCTGTCGTGGGTCTCGCAGCGGCTCTCCCCATGCGCTCCGCAGAGGCACCAACTGCCCCCTTTGATTCCCGGTGGCACCAGCTCCTGCCCTTTGCTGTGGCTTTGAGACACAAGTGCACCCTAAGTGCCTGGCTCCAGCTCTTAGGAATACCAGCTGCATCCTTATCCCCAGCATCTGAAAAACCACTTGTATTATTAAAGTGGCAGATTTCAGAACTGGCATTTCCCCATAACCACAGGTATTTCAAATATTTAAGAAAATAAGATGGCAGGCAGGAATGGCTCTTATGGGTCCTGCGTAACGTTTGTGCAGGAGATTAAAACAGATTAAAAAAATATCAGAGCCAGTTCTGAATGAGATTAGCACTGGGGACAATTCCTGCAGGTATTCCTGCAGGATACCCCGCAGATGGGATAGAGCCACTGTGCCAGAGCACTAGGCAGACTCTTCAGCAAGCATTGCTCTGCCTAAAACTTTTCATATACTCGTACACAAATTGCTGCAAGACTCATAACCTACTTAAGGTTGGTAATGTGAAGTGGGAAATAATTGTCCCTAGTAAGTGGCTGGCTGATGAAAGCTCCGCTGGTGTGAATAACTCGTACAATTACAGAGAAAGACAACCTTCCTAAATGAACGGATGATGGGACACTGAGCCTTGAGCTGTTAGATCAAAGTGTGACTGTCCCAGAGCAGGACTGATTCACGTTTTTTGATGTCCAATGGGAAACCTGTTAGCAAGGCTCATTCCAGCTCCATAACTCATCAGAACCACTGGAATCAAAGGAGCTGGAGCCCCTAGCAGACCGAGGTGCTTCTGCTGCTCCTACCAGACTTGCGTCTACAGCTTTGCAAACCTGTCCCCATACGTCTCCATCATTAGGGCCAGCACTGCAGCCCGCACGGATCGTCTCAATCTTTGGCCAAGGACGGAAGCGGCACGAAAATGAGAATCCCATTTTAGCGTTCGTGTCAATTATTTATTCATGAGCGCTGATTTATTCATCAAGATGTCTGCCTTCAGCTGTGATTTAGCAGCTTTGCTAAACACGGTGTTGCATTTAAGTAACAAGGAGCTTCGCTCTGGTCCTTCATCTATCTAATAAGGACCAGCAGGGGTCCTTATTTAATAAGGACTGCAAACAGACCGATCTGAATTCTGGCATTAATAGACAATATTAACAGCAAAGATTAATTTCCTCCACTGCAGGAATGAGCATTAGGATGAGTGTTATGAGGAAATCAGGCTAAATAATTGTCATCTGGAAGCCTTAAAGTCTAATTATGAGTCATTTTACAGGAACAAACAATCCAATCTATATAAACTAGAGATAGCGCATAGGTAGAAAAAACAAATGCCTTTCTGGCCCATGAATGTCTATCACCTTTTGGCCAAGACTATATAGAATCACAGTGAAAGAGGAGAGTTGCCCACTGCTCCAGTTACATATTTGTACCAAACGTAGTGTAATTCATTTATTATTCTGAGAAGATATAAGGGAGATATCTTCCATTTAGGTGAAAATAAATAAATAAATAAAAGCCTTTCTACAGTTATAACTCACCCCAACCATAAACCACACAGATTTTACACAGAGCGATAGCAATATGGTGCAGAAGAGACTCATTGTAATGCTGGATATGGTACAGCAACTCTGAATTTCAATAAAAATTTTTAGTCAGAGGAAGTAAATTCATGGCTTAAACTGAAATGTTCCTTCTAAATGTTGCTCTTGCACATTCGCATGGATAACACTGGATTCCTAGCTGAGGATTTTTAATGCTAATGAATACCTACAAAGTGACCCAACACTTAATGGGAGACAAGAAGCAGTATGTTCACCTGACAGCGAACAGCTGAATCACCATGCATTCGTTTGGACAGTGGTTGATGGCAGCGCGCACGGCTTCAACCTACGGCCATCGTGACCCTCCACAAAGAGACCCTAAGGTAAAATGTTCTGCTTCACAGCTGCGACGGTCGAGGAGCAGAACACGGCTCGGGCAAGAAGCAAGACACGCTCGGGAGTCCTCTCAGGACGGCAGCTGAACCGACTTAAAAAAACTACCACTCTCAACTCTGCCGCAGCCTCTTGGTGGAGGTCGCCACTCTCTTGTACCCACCGGGACCGTGCTGAAGCTCCGTCACCCAAGGACCCAGCCTCATGGGTTTAAATAGGCCTAAACAGGGTAGGAAATGCTCAACCAACGCAGCGAGCAGACCAGGGCAGGGGGAGGAAAGGGGATCCTCCCTCACAGGAACCACAGCGAGGCCCTCACGGTGGTAACCTTTACACTGGCCAAAGGAAGACACGCACCCCTAAACTAACTTGTTATAACAGACACCCCGTCATATGGAAGAGCATGGAAATACGCAAAGCCATGTACCAGTCACCTTTCTCCCGTTTGAATGTTGTTTCTTAACTAATTCTTCTACAAGTTTGGGGGAATGGCAGCAGGATGGAGCAAAGTGTGTACACACAGCTCAGTGACTCCCTATATATGTTGCATGCCTTTCTAAGTGCCAGGGTTTCTCTTCTTAATATATGTATTTTTCCAAAGCCTGGCATATTACC
>VWPW01015611.1:0-16875 GCA_013389825.1 Crypturellus undulatus | reverse complement strand
GTCTCCAGTAGGTCGAGGGAGGTGATCCTGCCCCTCTACTCAGCCCTGGTGAGGCCACACCTGGAGTACTGTGTCCAGTTCTGGGCCCCACAGTACAAGAGGGATGTGGAGCTGCTGGAGAGAGTCCAGCGCAGGGCCACGAGGATTATCAGGGGCCTGGAACATCTGCCCTATCCTCATAGGAGAGGCTGAGGGAGCTGGGCTTGTTCAGCCTGGAGAAGAGAAGGCTGAGAGGGGACCTGATCTGTGTCTATAAGTGCCTCAAGGGAGGCAATGAGGAGGATGGGGCTGGCCTCTTTTCACTGGTGGTCACTGACAGAACCAGAGGAAATGGCCATAAATTGAAGCATAAAAAGTTCCACGAGAACTTAAGGAAGAACTTCTTGACGGTGAGGGTGACAGAGCACTGGAACAGGCTGCCCAGAGAGGTTGTGGAGTCTCCTTCTCTGGAAATCTTCAAGACCCGCTTGGATGCAGCCCTGTGCCACGTGCTCTAGGTGGCCCTGCGTGTGCAGGGGCAGTTGGACTAGATGATCTCTGGAGGTCCCTTCCAACCTTAGGCATTCTATGATTCTATGATTCTATGATAAGTTATAAACGGGGACACACTATCCAGACGGGACAGTGAAACCTTGCCTGAGAATATAGGGATAGGAATAGGAAAAGCAAAACTGAGCTGGCGTTGAAAGTAATAAGGGGTAAAAAGGGCTATACGAAGAGCTGCTTCTGGTATACAGCAAGAAAAGGTATACAGTGATGAAAATGTGGGTCTGTTATGAATTCATCAGATTCAACAGAAAGAACAATCTGAAAGTGCTTTGTGATGGAAAAAAAATATATACATTCAAATATTTATAATCACTGAGTAATTTGACAACAGATTAATAATTTATGGTATGATTCAAGGAAATAGTATTTAGAGCCTGAGTTCATGCTTTAAAATTTGCTGATATTCTTTGTCTGTAAATCTGTTAATTTGGATATGACCCTGTGCTATGTGCTCTAAGTGGCCTTGTTGAGCAGGGGGGTTGGAATGTATGGTCTCTAGAGGTCCTTTCCAACATCAGCCATTCTGCGATTCTGTGATTTTGTGCATTTATTCTGTAAAAATTCATCTAATAGGCAAAGTCCTAAGTTGTTGGACTGAAAGGCATTTTTAAAAGTTATTCTGAGAATTTTATTTAAATGTAATTTTTTATCCTTTTTAATTACCTTTCCCAGAAATTCACAAAATTATTTATTTTTTTGTAATCAAACAGTCTCTGATGTTTAAATTGTTTTTCAAAAATATATTATAGGATTAAGGAGTGCCATTATTCATATACAAACAGGACTGCAGTCAGTAGCATAGCAATAATGTATGCAAATGGAGAAAACCTTTCTTGGATTATTTCTCAAAAAACGCATACCCTTTCTAAAGAGGTAGTGAAGCATATCAGTCCCATGCTTCGTAATATTATGAAATTATTTCCAGTCCATTGAAGTTCCATGCATTTGTCATTGATGCGTGACAAGGTCTATGCCTTATGTTGTAGGCTTTTTCCCAATTTATTCCCTCTTTCTCTAATTTTGGCTGCCTGCAACATAGCCATTGTTTTAGGCTTGTTCTGACAAATTTGTGTGCTATTCAGCAGGAAGATGACTGTCTCCAGATATAGATTATGTGCCTCTTTCATAGACTTTTTTCCTACTTGAAATTTTACAGTTAAGAATATCTTCCAAAAATTGAATGTTCCCTTCATCCCATAATGCAGGTTTAGAATCTTGATTTGGGGGATTTGTTCAAACCACTGTCAGTACAGCCTTGAAACATTTTCACTGAGAAAGCTTTTTTGCCTTGAAATCATTAGATGCTGTTCTGTCCTCTTCTCAGAAGTGTTCCTACCTTCTGTAATAATAAAGGTAATTTAAGTGTTGCCAAAGGATGTTTAAAACTTCATTCCCTAGGCTGCATTACCTCCCTTCAGGGTATCTTCTTCTGGGGTGCACTTGCTTTTTTCTTTTCCATTTCTTTTTCTCTTTATTTATTTATTTTCTCTGATGGGAGGCTTTTTCACAGATTATCTCATGACGGGAATGTAGGTAGCTACAGCTGGCTAAGTAGGAACAAAAGCAATTTTTGCACTCCTATAAACTTATTTTATTAGTGAACAACAATAAGCGATCCTTCCTACAGACAGGAAAAGATCTTATAGTTGTTTTTAAAAACATATCCATATAGGAGAGAAAGTAGACTGAGAAACAAGTTTTAAGCATGAATAACAGTAAAACTGCATACTTAGTTTTCAAACATTATTGGCTCTTAAGAACCAATAAAGAGTTGGACATACAGATACACACTTTGCAAAATGCTTCTGGACCAGATTTCTGGCCAGATTTCAATACCTTTTCTGGTAATCTAGGATATTCTATCAACTTTCAGAAAGAAAAATAGAACTTGAGGAATAATAGTGGAAATCTGGCCAAAACAATTTTATAATCAAATCTGTTAAACTAAATGATAACAGAATGCTCAGGCAGGGAAATGGGTTTTTTTGAACATCTGGACAAGGAATTTACGCTAATTTAAATGTTCTAAAATTCTGTTGTTTGGATTGACCTTCTTTTTAACATTGCTGCAATGGAACATAAGTTTAAAGTATTACATATGCATGTATGTATGTATATGTATCAACAAAGGAGCTAGAGATCATTGTGGTGAAAATGTAAATAAAGCCTGTTTAGACATTAAAACAAAACTTTAATAAATTATTCAATTAACAGAATACATAACAGCTTTGTACTTATATGTTACTAATTCTCTTAGTATGTATATGTTAACTGTTAATCATAACTGTGCATATATGATTTAGTGCTGATGGTAGTCAGTTAGCACTGATGGCTATATTTACCGGTGGTTCTTAGCTGCCATGTTCAAGGGGATCTGGCTTAAGAGTTAGGCAGCGAGAGAAGTCAGAACTGAGGTGCGATTGCAAGCTTTCTTCTCCATTTTTCTTTCTCATGCTTGTATGCACAAATGTTTGTATACTGCTGTGGTCTTTACCCTCCAAAATAAAGACAGGTCTCCTGCTTCAAGGTAACATTCTCTGTTTCTTTCTGTGAAAAAAAGGAGTCTGCAACTCATAGAGTTTGGGGATATTGCGGTTTATTTAAGAACTAATAACACTAAAGCTTTTCCCCTAATTGATTATTTCACACACTTACTCGTCTCTCCCACAAAATGCCTAGGCATTCAGTCTCAGTTTCCCTCACAACTGGGGAAATGGCTGCTGGTCTGAAAAGACTGGGCAAAAAGACATTTTTGTACTATGTAGCTGCACTCCTTTACCAGTCTTGGACAACCCAGTTTAGTCCTTAGTCCTTAGGCATCTACAATTGGTGTTCTTCCAAGGGTCTTCTCCTCAATCCAGTAGCACCTTTTCTTTTTCTTCTTCTTCTTTTTTTTTTTTTTTTTTTTTTTAAAGACTTCCCTATTCCCTCCTTCCACACTCCTCCCCCTATCTAAATACGGTATATGCAGAAGCATGAGGTAGATTTGGCTTTCCTACTGGTTGTTCCGGGACACATCCCCATTGGTTGTTCTGCCTCATGTGCCTGTCTTCCCGATGGCTGTACCTACAAACCACCTTCATGTCACTAGAAGTAGCACTCCATGTAAAGGAAAAACTCTAGTGTCTGGTGCATCCATTGTTTCTAAAATGCATTACTGGATTGGAACTGTTCACATAGTGTATACAGAGCAAGTCATAATCTCTGCATATAGTACAGTATGAAGTTGCACTACGGAGTTCAAGATCACTTCAACTGAATTCTCACTCTTATTTGAAATCTAGATTATTTGTCTATACAGAGGATACCTGTGAAAACCTACTGCATCTTATCCACTCCTACTCCAGCAATCTCTGAAGTTAATATTTTACAATTAAGACAGATTTTACTTGGTCTAACTGCTGGGAATTTTCACAACTACATGCTGAAACATCACACCAACTATGCTGCTTCACTAAACAATATGACCTATTCATTCCAAAAACCTTAACCAAGAAACTGGTTAATTTCACATAACTTGCTAATCACCATAGAAAGTCTCTATCCACAGACTAGAAAGATAACAAAAAGTGAAGAGTATTTTCAAAAGGGATTTTGTTTTTTCTATTCAATTGTGTCAACATTTATGCAAGTAGATTAGACTGCACAACTGAAGAATGCTCATTTAAAACTTGAAATGAATGAAGAAATAAACCTCAGACTGGGAAATATAAGGAAATGAGAGGAAATGAGAACTGTTATCATATGTTTTATAAAAAAGCCCAAAACAACAAACAAACAAAACCTTTCAACCATATAAATAAGCTCTCAGCACAACTCTTAAGTTCTCTTAGAAGTCTCTTTTCAACACATCTGGAAGGAGGAATGGGGGGGCAGGGAGGAGAAAAAGAAGTTTCATCTCACCTAAGGTGGGAGCTTCCAAACATTACTTTGCATAACTGTAAAAAAATTCCAACATCTTACTTTTTTGAGGTTAATCTTAAGCAATTAAAATAGCTGACTTCCACATAAATATTGCACACACATACTCACATACATTTGCACTTGTATCATAACATATAAAGGTTTACTTATAAATCACATTTTTAAAGGTATAATTTATATTATTTTTCTCTTCTGCTGACTTGTGTTTGCATAATGTAGAACTTCTTCAGAAGACAGCCATATGGAAGTTAAAATTAGAAAATAGCATAGAATAAGTTAATCATATTTAATGTATTGCTAATAACTGTCAAATAGTATACATGTTGAAGTTCCAATAATTCTGGCAAACTAAAAGCTTAAAATAATATACACTAGATTTGTAATTATTTGACAATCCCAAATGTGGTAATAGATGGGAATTATTAGAATCCCAGTACTCCTCTATGCCTGAAGAAAAACTGAAGAAAAGCAAAAATGGAATTTTGATTGCAAGCTTGGATTTCCTTCTTTCTGCTTATTTTTGTTGCCTATTGTAAACTATATTTGTTTCGCTGTTTTATCTGATCTTATAAAGCATCTCGTGGGCTAGTTATGTGGAACCTCTTGGTATGTGGTTTATTTATCATACAATAAACCTGTTGAAAAAGTACTGCAAGAATGTTGTCTGAAAAGATCCTATTTTAGTTTTATTCAAGAAATATACAGCTAAACAAAGATACTACAGACTACTAAGTCTATAAACTATGTTGATAAATATTTTTTCTAAAGAGCTATGATGATACATGCTCAACAACTAGCAAAACATGTTTTTCAGTGAATATATGTAAAAATACTAGAGCTAAATTAGCTGAAATTAGCATACGTATATTTAAGAACATTAATGTTTTAATTGCACTGTACATTAATGCTTAACATTAATGTACAGTGCAAACTTGATACAGTAAAAAATTAGGAGAAAATTAGGAAAGTTTCATCTACTTCAAAAATAGCTACAAAGGTTCCTTGAGGGGAAAAAGAAATTAATATTACCAATAATTACTAGAAAAAGAAAGTAATCGGAGTACGGAGGAATCAAAAAAGCTAACCTAAGTGAAAATACCACCAGACTTTATGAGTTCTTAATGATTGCTCTGTATGGAAGGTGATTAGGCTAGCTCTTGCTGGAGCAAGGTTGGGGCTGCAGGTTGGAACCAGCTGGAACTAGTTAAAGCCGTTTGGAACTGGTATTGCTCCCCCTCCACCCTACTGCTAGGCTTTTGTCTGTTTGTTGGGAGCAATGGCCCTGTAGAGATCAAATCCAGTTGAATGACAAAATAAAATTAAGAGGTGTTGGCTAAAGTTTGAGGAAACAGAAGGCAATGCAGCCAAAAGGTTGATGGAAGGGGTTGTAGGGGGGTGGTATTTCTTTCTTTTCGATTTTCTAGCAGATTGGGAATATTGACTTGTCACAGTTTACTCACAGTGCCAAAACTTATACACTATAAAAGGCAGTTTAGCATAACTCACCTACCGCTTCAAACTTGAATTGTCAATATTGAGAATTTGCCATTGTATCTATAAATGAAACTTTGTTTTGGTTTGATCAAATACTCTCCTACACTGCCTGCTCCAGGACCATAAATTTAGGTACAAATACATGCGAATTGCTCTATAATGTCAAAAAAGGGATCTGATGTACTATTTTAAATATGTGTTCAATTATAACAAATTTTTGCTTTCTCTACATAGTTCATATTTTTTAATCAATTTACTTGAGACCACAGTCATAAGCTGTGTATTCAGTGTTTGTGGTTTATACACAACACCAAATTACAGAGTAAACCTTAATTTTCATTTGGATTCAGAATTATCAGTGTAAATATGGGCAGGGCTCATTAGAGGGGACAGAAACAAACAAACAAATAATATAATAATATATAATAAATAAATAATAGACTGACCTCAAATGCCACAAGCTCTTCTACCACTGACACCCGACTGTTTAACCTTGGTTCTTTACAGTCCTCTCTTCATGTAAGGGTCCTTGGAGGAAGAAGACTGCAAGTTTCTTCTGCGCTCCTCACTGCACACAAATGAGGACACAGTAACCAGTTCATCTCTCCTCTGGGTGCTGATTTCTGGCCTTTTGACCTCGCACGGGTTGCAGGAACTGGCAGTGTAGTACACTGGCAGCCCTCATTATCTGGACATGCTCCACACTCACAAAGTATTTTTTTTTCTGGGCGCGTTCCAGTCTTGAATTTATTGTTAGCTAATACTCAGGGTTTCAGTTTCTACCTGTTACTTAATTGCTTAACCCTTGGTGTTCTGCGCAGATAAGTTGGATGTAATTTTGTTCCCAGAATTGTTCCCATATACTTAGGTACTGCATGAAGAAAGGTCTAACTGTATTTAGTGCAGGCCCTCCAAAGTGTCATTTTTGCCCTTAGGTGACAGTCTTCATGGAGAAGCATTTTGATAGATAAGATAGATACTTACATGGTAGTCTGCAAGAAAAACTGAAAATTAATTCAAAGAATCAACACCTTAAAGAAGAGCATTTTTTTTGTGGATTTATTCACTGTAGAAGAAAATAGGATATCTAAGCAAGCAACAGTACAGTAAGAAAAAAATCTGCACTAGAACTTTCCTATGCATGAATGTGATGCATAGAAGTAGGACCATTCTGCCCTAGTAACACATACATTCCTAAACCACAGTATGATAGTATGCAAACTGATGTCAGAAAACAGATCCTGCTGGTTAGTGTGAAGTCTTTATTTTGGATAAGTAACCAGTGATCAATTTCTGAAGACAGTTTCTAGGCAGAAGCAAAGTATCTGGGAATGTAAGGTTCAGGTGCCTAAATGAAGATGGATTGAGATATAATGGCAGTGGATATCAGCGAACCTGGTTTCTAATTTAGGGTAAGAAGTAACAGTGTGGCATTATGAGATTAGACAAACTGATGTGAGCCAAAGTCGTAACAGCCAAATCTGGTAGTATTAAAGGATTTCACAATCCATATTCAATTCTGGAACCTTTTTAACATCCTACCCACGCTCCAAGAGGTTTTAAATTTGAAATACTGTCATCCTGTATAAGGGTGTTGGAAGTGAAGGGAAAATGTTTAACGATATACTTACCAGCCATTGGTAGTTGTTTATTAGTTCAATAAAATGAAGAAAAAAAAAAAAAAAAAAAGCTCATAAAAGATCTTCCTGTACTTTCTTATTTACACTGTGTCTTAAACTGTTCTGTTAAATTGTTCATGTCTTGAACATGAATATTAACAGAAGATAACTGTTCTGTTAACTATATTTTTTCCAAAGACTGTAGACCAGAATACACAAATACTTCAAATGGGAATGGGTACCTGTTACTTTTATAAAGGGTAGTACAAGCCTTTCATCTTCCTCCCTCACAACATGCTGAAAGAGCTTGCATCAAAACACAACTACTGTCAACAGAAATGGAGAGCAAATACATACATACCACTGTAGCCTCATTAAAAACTACTAAAATCTGTGGCTACAGGCAGAGCTGCCTTTATCCTGAAGGCAAAATAGTTCCTGGTAAGTTTTCTCAATTTTTTTACTTATTTTGGCGTAATCTGTAAATTTACATACTTCAAAAAGGAAACAAAAAAAGGACATGTTTGAGAGCAAAAATAATTTTAACCCTGTTTTAAAAATAAGCTCTTGTATGTAGAAAATAAATAAATAAATAAAATGAGAGATAAAATATATAAAACAGTGATTTCATAATTAAATATATAAGTGAATATAAGTGATATAAGTGAATAACTGGTATTTCATAATTAAGATATAAAGATATTTAATAATTGATGTACCAATTAAAACATGCTGTGGCACTGAACAGATTTGTGTAAGACTTCCTTGTATACAAGGAAGAACAAAGCATACTCTCATAATGCAAAAGGCATCTCCTGCATTTGTTACACAGCACCTTGGCTGCCTAATCAATGTGAAGTGTCCTCCACCTACAACTCTGAGGCTTTCTATTCTCTTGATGATGAAAAACTAAAAAAACAAAAACCTAGGAATAGTATGCAGAAGTAATAACATATTACATTTTAATAAGAATATTTTCTATTGCAAAAGACTGATAAAATGTAACATGCAAATATTAGTTCAGTAAAAATGTTGACTCTAGTCCTGTTTTTTACTAATGAAATCAAAATGGAATATGTCTTTAGGTCCAGTTCCTGAATCATAAAGGGAAAACTGAAAAGAAAATTATAGCTTTATTACAACCACCTAGCAATATTGATAAATATTAAATTATAATTTTTTTTTTCTTTTTACCTTTCCCAGTAATCAGTTTCATATCTGGGGTACAAAACAATAACTTGCTCAACAAACTTCATAACATTTTCATAGTAGGACAAACTAAACAAGGTACAAATTAAATGATCTTACTAAAAAAAATCTACCCACAAACTTTCATGTATTGTTGCAATAATCCTTGTTGTGCTCCTATCTGAACATTAATGGTCAGGGTGGGTTTATTTACATGTAAGGAGAATATAATATGCTTTACCATTGTTAGAACCCAGTCTTCGCCTTGCACCAAGAGAACTGGAATGCCACTCCAGCAGCTACCCCAGTCTGGATCAAGTTTGTTTCCAGTACAATTAGTACTAGAAGTTTCCTCGTGCAGTTGATAAGCCCAGTGTTTTATGATTCTTGTTTGTTCTTGTTCTTATTCGTTTTTCATTTTGATGACAAATAATTTGATTCCATCAAATTATTAACTAAACTAATTACTTACAATTAATTAATTTAAATATGAGATTTTTAGTTTAGTATAAATGTGTGGTATAAGAAACATTTTTATAAACATAGCAGTAACAAGTAGTCATTACATGCAGGATGAAATATTTATGAACTTACCACAATTATGTGGTGTAGAAGAAGGCAGACACCTTGAAGGCAGACACACAAGATGCAGGTCTAGGATGATAAGTGGAGTAGAGGATAATACTGGAAACCCAGGGCTATGAAAGTTCACCAAACATCAATTATTGATATCAAAGGAAATGTAGACCTGCATTTCTTGGGATCTAGGCATATCACAGAAGAGGGAGGTATACTGTATTATCTCTGGCCCTATTACAAAAAGATGTTTTGAAGATGGCTATACAGTGTAGTTTAAGCAAGCTAATCTTATTGCACATTTATTATTGCCCGAGTCTCAGTTTCTTATCACTCCAAAGAGTTTTTTGTTGTTGTTTTTGTTGTTGTTTGTTTGTCAGAAATTCTCTAGAGTAACCCTGAGAGGCATCCCAGCTCAAGGGGAGGATTCACCACTGAGCAATCTGCTACCCTACTGGGGAGCTCAGTGAGCCCTAGGCTGCAGTGCTCTTTATAGACACGGAGTTGAACTCGTGGTCATAAAATATTTAGTGTGGAGATGTACCTCTTTTGCTGATCTCATGCTGTGTTGGAAGAAAAGATAGACCTTTTTGCTGACTTTACGCCTGTTTCAGGCCTCACCAGTTGCAACCGGTTCCTCCTAGTCAGCACTGCACACTGTCAGTTATTTGAGGTTAGCTGGGGCCCAAGAAAAAGGGATGGAGAAGTGTTGGAGGTTGAAACGGGATTCTAGGCCTCCATTAGATATCGTGGTGTCCTTTGGGTGACCCCCGGGCCGAGCAGGCGCAGTGGAGAATTGTACAGGGGGGTCCTCTGTCAATGCCCTTGTCCCCTGAGTAACCTTTAGGGACCGCGCCTGCGCAGTCAGGGTCCGAACCCTGACTACGTGCGGGGGACCCCAATCTGGAAGCTCCTAGAACTCCAAGGGTGGGGGCCAGGAGCGGCTTGCTGCTCCTGGCCGCCCGCCCAGCAACGGGGCCTCAACCAATCTCCTGTGGCTCCTACCTTGTCTCCTCCCCTGCTTCTCCCTCTCTCCTCTTTCCCTCCCCTTTCCTAGTTTATATAAGTTATGGTTCTGTGAATAAAGTTGTTGCTGGCTTTTCACCCTTGGCTTTTGCCTTGTGTGATTGGTCGCTGCTTGGCTTTGAATCCCGTGCCAGCCTCGCTGGGGCTCATATTGAGCTGTCATAGCGGCGGACGGGATAGTTCCTCTCCGCGGACCAGCGTCCTTCGGCGGCCTCCTGAGAGATCTGAGGGATCCCTCGGGTGGTGGTCAGCAGAGGTCTGCACCGTCTCCCACAGACCTACAGGAGTGGTAAGGCGAGCCTCCCCCCGAAGGGTGGGCAGGGAGGATTAAAGCTTGTGGGTTGATGGGATAAAAAGAGCACCCGGCCTGGGGGCCCTCGTACCCTGGGGTCCAGGTTAGGGAACATCGCGTACCCCATGTTCGTCGGCTCATGGCTTTCCTTTGTTTTATTTCAGGATCCACGGGAGTCCCGCGGGCGGGCCCCGGGGGCAGGGCGTTGGCTCGTTTCCTTTCAGAGAAGGAGGTAATTGCACTTCTTCAGACCTGCAGATCATAGAATCATTACGATTGGAAAAGACCTTCGAGATCACTCGAGTCCAACACTTCAGCCCTTCAACACCCACCATACCTGTTAAACCGTGTCCCTAAGTGCCTCATCTACACGTTTCTTCAACACTGTCAGGGACGGCGACTCCCCCACTTTCTTGGGCAGCCTGTCCCTATGCTTGACTATTCTTTTCTCATACTTGTATTATCACATCTGAAATCGAGTGAGGCAGGAGAGAGGATAGTTGCATTCCACCGTAAGGAAAAAACTATTTTAGGAGTAACAAAAAGAACAAGGAACAGTTTCTAGCAAAGGTAGTATACTACATATGTGGTAAATTCAGATGTAATGTGAAACACAGGATAAAAAAAAAAAAAAAAAAAAAAAAACACAAAATGTTTTAGAAAATATATAGAAAAAGCACTAGAAGTAGACTCTAGATTGAGGACAGAAACCACCACTAGTTTGAGGCTGGACTGGATAAAAGTAGAAGCATCTATTCTTAGAGAAGTATCAAAACTAGTGAAGATATATAGGAAAAGATATGAACAAGAAAAATGTCTGAAAGGTTTTGAGGCAGTGATCATCAGTAAATTGTATTCTTGCTGGAATGGGAGAATTAAAATTTACTTTCTCCTTCAATTTTTAATGACATATTCCTAACCCATTCCATCGGGCTAAAACTTCCCTCTTTATTTGTCTACACATTTGAAATCTCTAAGTACCAGAAGTGTATTTTAGACCAGACAGGTCAACAGATAACACATTGCCAAGTCATTTCTATCAGGACAAACTATGTAAGCAATCATTTTTTTTTTGTATATACATTTTTAGAATGAAATTTTTTTTCTGCTGAATATAATAAAGGCAGAAGAGGCTTTTCCTTGCTTAGACATTCCACTAGTTTTCTCCAGATGGTATTATATGTGAAGAATCACTGTCCTTCTGTTTCTACCAGCAAACATGATTGCTTTTTCTGCTTTCAACTGTTTCTCCCCCATAACTTAGTGTCTCTCTCACAAACAGATATCCCTTCATTTCCAATTAATCTGAATAAAACCATTTGGTATAAATGGTATAATTTTGGTAACATATTCCTTCCACTTATCTCACAAGTAATCTATTAACTAACTCATTACCTTGGTGCACTAGTATGGTAGTCATTAACATTTTCCATCAAGCATTGCATGGCAGAGAAAGAGTATTTAGACAAAATATTTGGAAAAAAAAAAAGGCATATATTAGTGAACTGACTAATAGATTTTTTTTTTATATAAAATATCTGATTTCATTTTCTACCCTGCTTGAGCTCTGTTTTCCAAATAGCTTAACAAAATTATTCAAATGAACCTGTTCTCCCTGTGGATTTTTTTAAAGATCAATGATCAAACTTTCACACCTGCCCTTCCTGTCACTGCTCAATGTGTTGGGGGACATGGGGAGATCTTTACAGGCCTCAAGTGAGGCCTAGATCTGTGTAGGCCTTCGGCTGCCCAAAGGTGACCCCTGGTGCCTGCACAGGCTCAGTCATGCCACTTGGCAGAACTGAGCAGTCTTGCAGAGCACCAGGTGGTTCATCACACCCATGAAAGAACATTTGGGCAGCCCAAAGGTGGGGGCTAGGCACTCCTCGAAGGTGGGGGCCGGAGCGAGCAGCTCCGGCCCACCAGCTGTGTGACAGGGGAGCGCAGCTAATGAGGACATCTTGGCAACAGCCCTCACCCAATCATGTATCTCCCTCCTCCCATCATCCTTCCTACCGTTCGTTATATAAAAGCTTATGTTAGCTGTAATAAACTCGTCGGTTGACCCTGAACCATATTGGTTACGTCTTTTGTCAGCTGTCCGGGTGTTTAGACAGTTGGTCCGCATATAGGGCGCCGTCGGTGCGGCTAAAGCCCTGCGGCGCACCCCCACGGCCTCCTCACCTTGGGTGGGTCCGACCCGACTGGACCAGCCCGAGAGAGTGCCCCGGCTCGGCGCCGTCCTCCTTCCGGCCCGCGACCGGACATCGCAGAGGATCCAGGATCCCGGAGGGTGAGACAAGCTGGGGGGGGGTCCCCGGGGGGGTCCAAGATCACGCACGGAGGGTCGGCGCGTCGGCCAGGCCTGAAGACCTGCGGCCTAGTGCCAGCCCCGGCCAGCAGCCCGTGACATCAATGCATATGTATCAGCAACTGCTTTGTTAGATAACATCATGTGGGGAAGATGGCTCATGGATTTATTCTTTCATGGTTATCCTCTGGAGCACATATTGTCTTTACTATTTCACTCTGTACTTACTGCTCCTTGGGCAATGATGTCATCACAATTCCCAAGTTTGGTAATGCCTGTATGTTTCAGTAGTTGTTTTCTGAGTCTGCTGAGTACATCAGAAAGTAGTTTTACTAATTCAATATTTGAGAATTTGTTCTGAATCAGTACTTAAACTTTACCTAATAGGATATTAGAGCTTTTTACCCTTGAGATCATTTTAAGTGATTTATAAAAAAGCAAGTTTTGGGCAAGTAACATTCATTAAAGCTCCAAGAACACATACTTGTTATGAGTTAGCATTTTTTGATTTAACAGATTTAATTTTAAAAGGAAAAAACATTTTAAAATGACATTACCCACAGAACACTTGGTTCAGAGTTATCATAGCTACCTTTTACGTGCTTGTCTATGGTACTGAAATTCAGATCTTTAATGTGCCTGGGAAATAAGCTGCATCTAGACCAAAGGGGAAAAGCTAGTTTACTAGAATATGGGTCACAAAATCTAGAGCCTATTGCCAGAAACAACTAGATGAGCTACCATTTTGTCCCTATCCCATGGTTGTTGAGAATAATAATAGTAATCATCATCATCCAGTCCTCACAACCAAGTACAGCATATCACTGATGTAATTTCGGTTAATTAGTAGCAGGCAACTGGTATTTAGTATTATTTAATATAGCTATCTATAATATGTACAAAAGTAAGAGTCTTGAATTAAATTCCCTGAATTGTCTTGAACCCATTTCCTAGTAATATGTTTTAAAGTGGCTTTGACTGTTTTTCGTTCCTTCATAATACACTTGTGTTGACTTGTGAAATACAAATTGTCTTTTGTTCCTTGATCAAGTGGAAGTTGCTTCCTGATCCCTAGCAAGAAGGCATCTCTTCAGAACATGTTTTTCTTTTCACAGCACTTCTTTTGTATTATATGGATTAACTTCAATGTGTATATCAAGTTCCTAGCACACATATTAGACTAAGCTGATCTTTAAACATTTTTGTAAGAAGTCATAGATGCATATATTTGTATACATGTATTGTGTGAAAGTTTACAAAACCAGTGAAGACCAGTCTTAAGGAGGTAAAAAGTCTTCTAGAGATGAAAGCCGAATGCTCAGTATCAGTAGAATGTCCCTTGATATCTTAATCATGAGAAGTTATCACATCTGTCTTACGTGGACAATCGTGAGAACTATGGCTGTGACTGTCTATGGAGATAAAAGGTAGAAGAGACTAGGCAAATTTGTTTCTAGTATCAAATAGTTAAAATAGTTAAATAGTTAAAAAGCATAGTTAAGATGTTAAATAGTTAAAAGATTTAAATATTTTAACTATAGTTAATAGTTAAATAATTAAAAAGCAACAGCCACAACAACCTCACTGCTTCCCCCAAAAGTAAACAAAAGAACCCCAAACCTTCAAAAAAACCCCACTTTTAAGTTAATTCAGTTCATTGTCACATTTATTTTCCATACATTTATCATGTTTCTAATTAATTGATAGCAGTTCTCTCAACATTTCCTTTTCACTTTAAAACATATTGAAAACCCCAAGTAATGGTGTGGTACCAACTGTTCATATTTGACAGGGTAGCTTTAAAGGCTCCTAAAAGAAAAGACTAGCAGAAGTCTGGTAGCCTTAGGAATCACTTTCACAAGGAAAAAAGTCTTTTCTAATTTTTCTATTCATTTTTTTTTTTATTATTTAGATATTGGCAACACATATGCATTCTTTCATCAGGGGCAATATTGATTAAAGATCTATGAGATTTAGTGCCGCGGCGCGCGGTCCCCGCGATACCCCGCGTCTCCGCGCCCCCCGCAACAAAGCTCTTTATTAAGGCCCACTCCCACAATGCCTCGGTCGGTGAATCTTTGTAGAAGCGGTAGGCCCACCCCCGCGATATCTCCGTCGGTGGATCGTCGCGGAGGGCCCCAAGGCAGCGCGTTCTTTTTCCCTGACCGGTCTGAGTCCTCCCTCCACTCCTGGGGCGAGGCACCCCCTTACCGCTCCGGAGTGACAACCGAAAGGGAGCAACAGCTGTTGATGTCTCCTCCCTGAAGCTGCCTAGAGGTATCAGGGTTCCGCCGCAGCAGGCGCCCGGTTGAGGTGCAATCACGATTGCTGGTCCTTGACAGCACCACACGGTGGCTCGGGGCCAGCAACCAAGAGACCGGAACGTTCCAACAGATGACACACACGCGCAAGATCTCCAATAAACGGGGGAACCTCTTTATTCAGGAAGTGCAAGAACTTAAATAACTTCCCCAAAGGGGAGGAGAGCGGGAGAAACGGGGAGAAGCAGGACCGTGATTGGTACTATGCTAATGTGGGGGTATTACATGATTGGAAGAACCCTGTTGGTGGGCAGATGGTCCTCCAAGGCCAGGGCCTCCTGGCCCCCACCATCGGAGTTCCAGGACCTTCTAGAGGGTTCGGGACGCTGCTCAGTCAGGCCAGCAGGCCTGAGCATGCGCGAGCCCCAGGGGTCGTACAGGGGACATCAGAACCCCCCTGTACAAACTCCCCATGCGCATGCCCTGCTGTTGGTGTTATAGAAAGGTCACCATTATTCCTAATGGGACCACAATCCCCATTTACAATTTCCCACAATTTAGCTGCCCTCACTTCCCATTTCTCATCTTTTATATTTAGCAATTAGCAAATAGGAGGAAAATGAAAAACAAATATTTTCAAGTAAGGAAAACATAGGAAGAATACATGTAGCTGATATAAGCTATGGTTCTACATGGCTGAGCTAAGAACAAGTGAGAAAAGGAAAACAATTCAGCCCGAATTTTCATATACCATCAACTTCAGTCCATCTGCTGAGATCATTTGAACTACAATAATAACATTGATGTAGGTCAAAAGCTAAAACTTATAAATAGCAATTGCTTCTGAAGTAAACTCTAGCCTGGAATAAATTCAGAGAAGAATGCTAGAAAATAGAAAGTTAAGCTTCAAACAGAAATATCCTGTAGTTCTCTCAAAGCTCACTTAACATTTAATGGGACATCAATATGCTGATATGCAGTGTGGTCCAATTCTACATCTGTCAAGTCCCATAAGCTATTTCAGAATAGTGAGATGAAGCATATAGATGAAAAATTTGGAAGCAGCATTTTCTGGAGTGCAGAAGTATGTTTTGGAATTGTGTTGAGTATTATAAAATGTCTTATAATCATCCATGTGGAAAAAAAAATACAACTGTAGCTATAATAGATATTCCTGATACAAAAATTCTATAGAGAGATAGATAATGTCTTCTTTGAAATCAATATTTCTAAGACCACCTGAAACTGTCTCTTTAAGGGCAGACTGGAAGCATTTTTCAAGCTCACGTGTTGACAGATCATGTGTTAATTTTACTTTGATTATCTCTGTGTTGTAATTTGCTTCCAGGTTTACCTTTGTTAGTTCTGCAGCACCTCTGTTGGGTGTGCAGTATCATTTTAGGTTAAAGTAGTGTCATAGTTCCTATGAAGAACAGACTATTTATCATGCTTTTTACACTTTATGTAACATCTAATTTCAGGAATCAGGTAGTTTTGGAAACTAGTGACTTCCCCACATTAAAAGAATCAATAGTAGGATTATAATAGGATTGAGGGAATACAGTCCATCATTCCCACTTTGTATTCATATATGTTTTCATCACTACCTGGGAGGCCAGGTAGTGTTCTCCTCGA
>VWPW01015606.1:0-14957 GCA_013389825.1 Crypturellus undulatus | reverse complement strand
TACTGCATGATTATGAAGGGCCAAAATTTGCAGAGAATGTCCACTGTTGCATTAGCAAAGCTTGGCTTAAGTCATTACCACAGAATAACAACACCTGGCTTATAAATGCTAAATAAAGATGATTCTCGATACCATTAAGGCTACACTACTCTAGCAGACCAAACTGAACTGTCAATGAAGTTGCCCTAAAGCGAAAGCTAAGGAGTTCTCCAGCATTACAGAAATTCTGACCAGTACAAAAATTATACAACAGGCTGAGTTATGACAAGAGAGCAGTATGCCCCATCAAACCCCTGGTCAGCAAAATGACTCCTCAAGCAGCAACTTCCAAAAGATAGGCCTGGTGATATGCAAGCATCTCAAAGGTTAGACCCTCAGCCCAAGAGAGAGTTGTCCCCTGGCTCTAGAACAGTACATTGAGGAGTTAGAAGCAGCCTTAGGATGGGCAGGGAAGAAGAAAGCAAAACAGCTGCCTACTGCCAATTCTCCTAAGTGAGGCTAGGATACAAAGACTTTGTGAGTCACCAATGTGAAGGACTGTTCTGGACAGAATGAGTTAGAGCAGGCCTGTGACTGTTCTAACTTGAGTCTATGCAGCACAGGATTAAGGGAGAAATAAACAAGGTTTGGGCTGTTTCATTTAGCATTAAGGTAACTGTGATGCAGTATTGTGGGAAACTGTGAGAAATCATGAGAAAATGTGGGAAAATGTGGGAACTGTGAAAGTTAGGAGTGAGAAACTGTGAAAGTTAGGAATAACAGATTAGCAGATAACCTAAAACACAGGCTGGACGCACCGATCTCTAGTTGGTTACCTGTTGTCCAGTAGCAGGATTGGACCCAGATAGCAATAGAGTCAAGGAATTGGCTAGAGGCAGGGGGAGGGAGCGTGCAGACAGCACATGCTCACATACTCGGAGAATATATATTTGGTCTGATGCTCAATAAAAGGGCTTCTGGTTCTAAACCTTAAGCCCCTGCTCCTTCAATGCTCCCACACAGTGCCATGATTGATTTAACCTAGTTTAAGTCCAGAGTGCTGGTTCTAGCACTCGATCATCCAAAAAACATGTCAGATTAGGGACCAGATTCCTTTGCAGACATATCCTTTTGTTGGATTAATTTTAAACTGGACAAAGTCTCTAATCTAGCTTGCAGTGCAGCCTCACAAGTGCTATCACTGGCACAGGGGAAGCAGCAGGAATGCAGAACTATGCCTTTTAGTAAAAGCTCACATAAATAATTTTAAGACAGAACACACTTGTAACACTAACACACATTATCATGATCTACAATTTTTATGTGAGCATGACACATCTACACACAGGGATTTTACCAACATATCACTGTAGCTAAGCTAGAAGAGTCATAGCCCAAGTAAGACCCTAGCCTCGTTCCTCTATGCCAGACTTGTCTGAGGGCTTAACTCATTGCTTTGGGAAGCTCACGATAATACTGAAGAACACATGGCTGATAACTTATGAATTTGTTGCAACATGATAATTTCCCCCAATTGTTTTTTTTTTATAATTATTAGAGCTTAAATTTGCCCTTTGAAAAAAAATGCTGATAGAACAGACCAGGTGTTGAATGTTGCCATCAAAGCATTGCCAAGGTAAAACTTGTCATGACTCAGGTAATCAGGGAAATAACAACTCCACCCTGATGTAGATTCCTTGAAAACTGAAAAGCTGACTAGTTGTCACATGTAGTGTAGATTTCAAATTTGACTGTCCAAACAGAAAACACTGTTGAGCCCAATTTTGGTCACAGTCTCATTCCGCCAAGAAAATTGACATCAAAGAGTGCTGCAAGACAATAATATAGCGATATTTCTAAATTTAGTTTGCTCTATTTTGAGCAGGAGTTCTTGTTTTCCTTATTTAACTTGCATCCAACTCTTACTTGATTTAGCATTCAACTCTGTCTATACTTTCATGTAAATAAGAAGTACGCCTCTAGCCTGTGAACAATGGATGCAAGCCTACAGAATTCAGATTTTTAAAAAAAGTTTCTATTTCAAGCCTATACCTCACACAGAAGTACCAGTTTAGGGCTCTGAGGATGTCACACAGTTTTTCCAACTATCATCAACATTTTAAGAAGTAACCTCAACTCGTTCTCTACCTCCTGCTTTATTTCTTTGCCTCTCTTTCTCCTCCCCCCCAAGTGGGGTCTCAAAGATATTGATGACACTAACAGCCAGTAGGAACTGTTATAGCTACTTGGGGAAAAATACCCTTGTTTGTCATAACTCTCCTATTCCATCAGTGCTGTTCAGCACCCATTGTTTGCAATGCATCTGATAAACATGCAATTTTAAGTGAGCACTTTATACTATTGCGCAGTGGAGACACAGATGCCCCCTATCACAAAGAATGTTTTTGGTCCCACTGGGCTTTACAAGACATGCCCTTCAGTCTCCCACAGGGCATGTCTTGATTTACTCTGAAAAGATGCATGACGAATGCTAGACTTCAGGCTACCCCCTGCCATTTACCTGAATCTGTTTGGTCATTACAAGAACAGCCCCATCATAAGCAAAAAACATAGAGGTAACAAGGGCATACACATTTTGACTCAGTAGCTTAAGGTGGAATCCTCAACAGATATGCACAACTACCACAAGTCAAAACAGTTTTTGCTCCTTTTAGTTGTGCTAAAAGGTAATCACACCATTCATACTTAAGTCAGCAAAATTGAGCCTTGGTTGAATCCTGGCATGGCGTCACCAATCTCAAGGATGTCTTGCTAGGAAAAGTCAAGGCTGTGTTACCCATCACGAAACAAGCAGAGAGCCCTGGGACACTTATCCTGCGATCCAGCCCTGGAGAAACCTCTTCCCCAAAAGGTGGGGGTTTTGTAAGATAGCCAGGAAGCCACAGTCCCCCGGTGGTCTGAAGAGGGTCAAGTCTATTAGTGTACCTGGGGACCAGAGGATCAGATGTCCACAAATAAGTAAGATTCTGGACAGAACTTTTTTTTTGGGGGGGGGGGGAAGGAGAGGGGGAGAAAGAGAAGACATAGGTCCCAATGGTCAGCACTATATAATTGCAGAGGACCCCACAGTCTCTGAATGAGTTAGGGAAGGGCCATGGAGGGGGCAGGATCCCTGGAAGTCAGATAAGGGATGTGTGTTTGTGTGTCTGTGTGTGTGGGGGGGAGGGGAACTGCAACCTCCCAGACAGAGACAGCACAACACTTACCTTTCTGGCGAGTACTCGAGGTTGAAAACAGCACCATGCGTGCCGGTGCTGAGGTACACGGAGTCAGTGGGCCGGATGGAGCTGTACAGCCCAGTCATGGCACAGAAGGTGTTGCGGATTGGGTCCACCACAGTGCTCTGGTCCAGGCAGCGCCTGTGCAGCCATCTGAACAGGTTGCCCCCCGCCGCCACCCTTGGGGAGGTGGGTGGGGGCAACTTGGCTGGAGATTCTGTACCAGAAGGTGAGATGGGAGTTAGAGCCACATCCACTTGGCTACTACCACCACCGGAGAAGTCCCTCACAGGAGCCTCCACTTGCACAATGCCCTCATACCCCCCTCAGTCCCAGCTTGGAGCATCATCAAGAACGTAGGAAAGATGTCGCTTCCTCCTCCCCCCCACTCCCCCCCACTACGCATGCATGACTGTCACCACATGATCCGCCTCTCCAGACACACACCCTCCCCCAATCACGTGACGCCTCCTCTTGCACTCCCCAAATATTACCCTGCAGAGAGACATGGCCCATTGAGTGAAGCTGTGATTTATGTGCTCCAGCTGGATCCCAGCTTCCTCCACATCCTGAAAGTCCCTTCTATGCCTAAAGCAGGAGTTGCAATAGTGGAGCCCACTCTGAAGCCTCCTGGAGAAGGACAGCATGCCTTGCAGGTGCCCAGGCCAAACTACACTGCCCCTACTACTGCATGCAAAGAAAAGAGAGCAGAGAACAGAGATGCACAGAATGTAATGAGCAAGCTCTGATTATAGCAACCCACCAGGAATGAGGCACAGGGAAGTCCTGCATCCACTACCATTTTACAGCTTAGCAGGGAAGTCTCTCTGCTCTGCTGTGCACAATGCTCCCTGGCTTGGTAACAGGAACTGGGTTCTATGAACTAACCTTCCCAAAGGCCTGATCCAAAGACTACACAACTAGCTTCTACATCAACTGAGCTCCTAGCTTCTTCATTCCATTCCCACCAGCAATAGCTGGACCAATTCTGCCCCCACCAAATTCTCACACGTGTACACACATTGCACAAGGCTCAACTGCTTTGAAAAGAAGTTATATTTCTAGCTGTTATCCTTACAAGTGGAGTCAAGTATCATAGCATATTTTGTGCCAACATATACAAGATAAGGCAATATCACGTCATAAGTATGACTTTGTATGGCATTTCAACACAGTCAAGAAATTCACTTTTTGTTCATGAGAGGGAAAATTCCCTCCCCACAAAGATTCAGTTACAAAAGAAGAACTGAGAAAAAAAATCCATGGTATTACCAATCCCAGAAGTTCAAAAATGAAACAGATGATAAGAATCAAAATCCTCCCCTTACTCTCATACTAGTGCTTCTAAAAGAAGCTTTGTTGGTTTGCTTCCAGTCAGAGGGACTTAGGTCCTTTGTTCCAGCTCACCCTTGATTAGGGAGGATCACGCACCCTGGTAGTCAGTTCTAGAGAAAGGCCTATATAAGCAACATTTGCTCAGACCATTATACATATCCTCATGAATGGTGGTGATATATTGTTGGAAACTTCTTGCCGGGCCAAGGAATCGGGAGGGGATCAAAGACGCAGACTCCATGTGAATTAGATCCTGATCTGTTTATTTAGTCCGAATAGTGTGCTTATATACACAAGCAGAAGCAAGCTCTTTAGCCACACGTACGCATACACTTCGATTGGTTACTGTCCACGCATCTTCTACCGCACTTGGTTGGTTGTGGATAACGTGCATGCATTCACACCACTGGTCCGTGCACAAGTCCTTCTTTCTCACTGACAAGCTTAATTACAGCTCCATCTTGCCCAACTTTCTTATGCTTGCAGTTCAGGGACTTTCCAGGATCACATTCCTTCAGATTAGGGAGTATCCACTATCTTCTTTAGCTCAGCTCTTTGTAGTCGCTTCCCATGGAAAGGCCTCCGTCCCTTAGATATGTTCCCACAATATACCACAAGCACATCTCTGACAGATATTGGAGCAACTGTTCCTGTAGCATCAGGGGTTTTGACCCAGATGGAGGTTCAGAAGGAGGATGCAGACATCAAGCCCTAGTGAAGTAAGTGAATGAACAATTACACAGGCAATATCAATAGATTAAGAAAAAAACAAAGCTTGCACCTTCTTCCCATCTTCATTTAAATATAAAAACAAAAAAACAAACAAACAAACCCATTCATTTTCTGCTAATCAGACTTCTATTCCATTAACCCTAAAATTTTGGAGTTGATGAGAAAAATTGTGAAACAGCTAATGTTATATCATGTTACCCAGCCACTTTACACACTAGGCAAGTGCTAATAAAAGTTTATCATGTGGCTGTTTCAGGGAAAGGGAGAAACAAAATGAAACAAAAAGAAAAGAAAAACACAAAGAACATATTCCAATTAGCACATAGTTGAAAAAATCTGATCCCTTGTGGTTGGTCTGGTATTAGCTTTTTAAACCCTTTATATACTCAGTAGCTAACCACTCAGTAGCTTCAGAATTGTTTGCTATGTCTTGTAAATTTATAGGTATTGGAGAGCTATGTTAAACATTCTTGGCTTTTTTTTTTCTCATTTTCCTGGAGTGTAAGCACCCCCAGTGGGGAATTCCTTGATTTGGATGCAGGGAAATATGGTGAGATATACTGCTAGGTGTGGCAAAAAACAAACAAGGTAGCATACAGGTTGTGCCTGTGTCTCAGGCGTCTCTGTGGTAAAAATCATGTGCCTCCAGCTTCTAGAAATGTTCTTATATTAGTAGCTAAATGAACCACAAAAGCAAACCCTTGCATCACCAGGTGACAATCACTCAGGTCAGGTAGTTTCCAGTTCACAATGACCTGTAAGAAGACACAACCCAGAGAGTTAGAGGAAGTGTAAATAGAGCCAGTAGACAGTCTAGGTGGCTTATCATCTTCCTTGCATGAAGCAAAGAGGTGACAGCATACAGACCTTTTCCCATTGCAGTTGGATGGGGTATCCTGACTACCATGAGAAAGAATTGTGTGCGGGGGCAGTGTGTTTTTTTGTTTTAAGTTATAAAACCCCTCCTCCCTCCCTTTAGGGACTATAACAGTTCTGCTAAGCAAGCTGGAGAAACTTTGAAAGTGGGACCGAATGTCATTAGCATGTTGTAGCCTCGCTTTGGTAGCTGATCGATCCACAGACATACAGAGGTAGAACAACAAAAGAATGTCAGGGAGAGAGCAGCGAGGGTCAGCTACTCCTGAAGTAATGGGGAGTTAGGAGAAATAATACAGCCAAGGGCCCCTTAACTCTGCTAGAACTATTTCCTTATCTCAGCTGTGCTAAGCTTAAGTAGATGCGGTACAGGAAGCAGCAGGACACTGCTGCCAAAGCAGAATATGCATGCCTGGCCATGACGCGAAATTGACCAGTGTGTAGAGAGCACACACTGGGCCTGTGATCACGTACTCTGCCAGTCTCTGATTCCTCGCCAGATCTCCCACAGGTGCTCTAATTATATCTTTGAAAGGTCATGGCCATCAGGAGAGGTTCCAGAAGATTGGAAGAGAGCAAATGTTGCTCCTATCTGCAAGAAGGAGGATCCAGTTAAGGTGATGGAGCAGCTCATTCTGGGTACCATTTCCAGACACATGAAGGACAATGTTATTGGGAGTATTCAGCATGGATTTATGAAAGAGAAATCATGTTTAACCCACCTGATAGCCTTCTACAGTGAGATGACTGGCTTGGTGGATGAGGGGGGAGCAGTGACTTATTTTGACTTTAGTAAGCCTTTTGACACTGTCTCTCATAATATCGTCATAGAGAAACAGATGAAATATGGACTGGATATGAACAGTAAAGTGCATTGAAAACTGGCTTAAATGCTGGGTTCGGAAGGTGGTGATCACATGCAGTGTTCTCTTGGAGGTTAGTCACAAGCAGCGTTCCCCAGAGGACAATACTGCGTTCAGTACTGTTTAACCCCATTACATGGATGAAGGGACAAGAGTGCACCCTCAGCAAGTTTGCTGATGATACAAAACTGGGAGGAGNCAGAGAAGGACCTGGGAGTCCTGGTGGACAACCAGTTGACCATGAGCCAGCAATATGCCCTTGTGGACAAGAAGGCCAATGGGATCCTGGGGTGCATTAAGAAGAGTGCCTCCAGCAGGTCGAGGGAGGTGATCCTGCCCCTCTACTCAGCTCTGGTGAGGTCACATCTGGAGTACTGTGTCCAGTTCTAGGCTCCCCAGTACAAGAGAGACATGGACATACTGCAGCAAATTCAGCCACAAAGTTGATTAAGGACCTGGAGCATCTCTCATAGGAGAAGAGATTGAGAGAGCTGGGACTGTTTAGCTTGGAGAAGAGAAGGCTGAGGAAGGATCTTATCTATATGTATAAATGCCTGATGGGGAAGCAGTAAAGAAGACAGAGCCAGGCTATTCTTGTGACCAACTAATAACCCCTACCATGGAAGAATGCTCAAGAGGAGATGGCCAAGGACAAGGTGCCCCTAAGACTTCATGTCAACACATGGGGTACCAGAGGATGACCTTCATGTTAGATAAGCAGCTGTAACTGTTGAGTACATTATTTGGTGTAAATGTTTCTTCCTGAGTTGATCAGAAGCCTGTGAATGTTTTCCCTGAGATAAGTCAGACCAGCATAGGGAAAGTTTATATGTGGCTCAGCCCATTATGGGATATAAAACCTGAACAATAACCAAAGGAATTTTAAAGAGACCAATGGGTATGAGCTGCCATTAACCCATGTATTCCTTCATGGCCATTGGGGATGCCCAGTGTTGTGATGGTATGTTATAGAGACTGGTAATGGCAATCGCATCCCTTTTTGGTATCTGACCAATTCAGACTTTTTCCACAGGGAGGTCTGTTGTGTCCCTGGGGCCTGGGTGAGGGGCATCACTAGAAGACTTTCAGGTCTTGTACAGTCCTCTTGACTATTATCCACTATTGCTTTTCCAAGTTTTTGGCAATCAAGTTACCAAGAGAAGCCTGAAGTCCATCAAAAGGGACTTCAGGGCATTGGGGAGAATGGCTGAGGGAGCGGGAGCGCAGGTGGTATTCTCCTCTATCCCCTCAGTGTCAGAGAAGGACGCTGAGAGGAACAGGAAAAGCCACCTGCTCAACAGATGGCTAAGATGCTGGTGTCGGCAGTAGAACTTTAGATTTTTCAACTATGGGGAAGTCTTTACGGCACCAGGTTTCCTGTTGACAGACGGGGTTCACCTGTCTTTCAGGGGGAAAAGAAACCTAGCCCAGTGTTGCAACTTGCGAAGGAATGAACTCCAGTATATTGAATCAAAGACCAAAGTCCCGAGTCAAACACCAAGAAGATAATAATAGAAGATAAAGAAGGAACATAGTAGAGTGAATATACATATGAAGAAAGGCAAGGAGAGAAGAAAGGATGAAGAGAAACAATGCAATATTATGATAAAAAATATGGAACTAGTGATGGAACTACAGAATCTTGCAAAACAATGCCACAAATCATGTTTACATGCAGGGTTGTATAATTAACTGAATTATATAATTTAAACCTATGCATAACAAAGTGAAAGAAGGCCTAAGAATCCTGCAGATAAGACACTTGTGCAGTGTTCTCAGGATCATTATATGAAGCACCAGAGACTGTCAGAGCTTTGACAGTATGCCTCAGACAGTCTCTTTCAGAGTGACTAATATTACCATCTTAAAACTAATCTCATAGTTCATACTCTATTCAAAGCAGTACTCAAAAGTGGCAACCTACCATTCTGAAATCACTATGGTATTGCAGCACTGGAATTAAAGCAAATTCTGTACTAGTAACTGCAAAACCTCATTTGAATGTATCATGCAAGAGATAAAAATTAAAAGTAGATCTAAATATCAATTCATATTGAGAAACCAAACAGTACTTATGTTATGTCTTTTCAAATGTGTATAAATGTTAAAGGGAAAGTAGTTTCTGACACCAGCTAGATGATTTGTTCATACAACTTTAGTGTTTCTTGGACACAAAGACATCTTTGGTCTCTGCTCCTCATGTGAGAAACTGAAGTTGCAATCTGCATATATTTTAAACAAGAACTATTTACAGTGTGAGGCTTATTATGGAGCAATATGAAATTTGCAAATAAGAGGCACTTGGTAAGCAGATACTGTTGCATCAACAATACAATAGGTAAGCAGATACTGTTGCATTATCCCTTTTAAATTTAGCTCTGTTAATTTGGGATATGTTATGGGCAGGTGCAAAGTGACTTGAGCTCCTTTATCTGCATTCTGAGATGGTCAGGAGGCGGCTAGTTCTCATCTGAAAGAAGCCTAGCTATGGTAGGTTTGTTGCATTGTATATGAGAGAATATGTTCTGTCCCTCAGGACTCTATAGTGTTGCAGTCAAGTGTGCATTATCACTCCCTCTGGAGTTATTTTTCCCTTTCACAACTCTCGATTACTAATATACATTAAGGAGTGTCTTCAAATTCTGTGTAATTTAGTTGCTTAAAGTGGGTTTGGATTTTTTGTTCTGTTTTTTGAAATCTCGTTCAGCGTTCTGTCAACCTCATGGTAAAGAATTTTTTTCTTACGTTCTTACGTTCAGACAGAACTGCCTCTGTTCCAGTTTGTGCCCATTGCCTCTCACCCTATCGCTGGGCACCACTGAAAAGAGTCTGCCCCCATTTGCTTGACACCCTTCCTTCAGATACTTAGACTTTAGATACTTAGTCCTGCCCCAGGTGCAGGACTTTCCATTTCATAGAATTGTAGAAAAGTCTAAGTTGAAAGGGCCTTCTGGAAATCATCTGGCATCATAGGATATCTGAGGCCTTGTCAAGCTGAATCTTGAATATTTCCAGGGAGGGAGAGTCCAGCACTTCTCTGAGCAATTTTTTTTTCCCTGATGGTGATCAATTTCTCTTTATATTAAGATAGAATTACTCCTGAAGCAACTTGTGCCCATTGTCTCTTGTCCTGACACTATGCATCCTTGTGAAGAAAGTACCTCTTTTTTCTCTATAACAACCAGGCATTGGAAGATTGCAATTAGAATCCCCCCACCCCAGCCTTCTCTTCTCTAGGCTGAACAAACCCAATTCCTTCAACCTTTATCCATATGTCAATTTCTCCAACCCTCTAACCATCCAGAGGGACCTGGACAGACTGGACAACTGGGCGGTCAAAAACCTCATGAAATTCAACAAGGCCAAGTGCACGGTCCTGCACCTCGGGAGGAATAACCCCAGACACCAGTACAGGCTGGGGACTGACGTACTGGAGAGTAGCTCTGCAGAGAAGGACCTGGGTGTCATGGTGGACGACAGGTTGACCATGAGGCAGCAGTATGCCCTCGTGGCCAAGAAGGCCAATGGCATCCTGGGATGCATTAAGAGGAGCATCTCCAGCAGGTCGAGGGAGGTGATCCTGCCCCTCTACTCAGCCCTGGTGAGGCCACATCTGGAGTACTGTGTCCAGTTCTGGGCCCCACAGTACAAGAGGGATGTGGAGCTGCTGGAGAGAGTCTAGCGCAGGGCGACTAGGATGATCAGGGGCCTGGAACATCTGCCCTATGAGGAGAGGCTGAGGGAGCTGGGCCTGTTCAGCCTAGAGAAGAGAAGGCTGAGAGGGGATCTAATTGGTGTGTATAAGTACGTCAAGGGAGGCAAAGAGGAGGATGGGGATGGCCTCTTTTCACTGGTGGCCACTGACAGAACAAGAGGAAATGGCAACAAACTTAAACATCAGAAGTTCCACAGGAACTTAAGGAAAAATTTCCTGACAGTGAGGGTGACAGAGCCCTGGAACAGGCTGGCCAGAGAGGTTGTGGAGTCTCCTTCTCTGGAGATCTTCAAAATCTGCTGTGCCCCGTGCTCTAGGTGGCCCTGTGTGTGCAGGGGGGTTGGACTAGATGACCTCTAGAGGTCCCTTCCAATCTTAGGCATTCTATGATTCTATGATTCTATGATAGCAGGAGACTGACTTGACTAAGCAGGAAACTCTTGGCAAAGCTCCAATGCAACAAGGCAGCATACAGGAGGTGGAAGCAGGGACAAGGCTGCAAAGGAGAAATTTAGAAATATTGCCTTGGTATGAAGGGATGGTGTCAGGAAAGCCAAAGCTCAACTGGAGTTGAAACTTGCAAGGGATGTAAAGGGTAACAAGAAGAGGTTCTACCAGTACATTAATAGTAAAAGGATGAACAAGGAAAACAGGGGCCCATTGATGAATAGAACAGGTGATCTAGTGACAGTGGACACAGATAGGGCCTTCTTGGCCTCAGTCACCATCACCAAGATCCCCCAGGCCCCTGCATTTAGAGAAAGGGTTCAAATGGGAGGAAAACTATCAGCAGCAAATGAGGATCAATTTAGGGATTGCTTGAGAGAACTCAGCCTATGTAAGTTCATAGGACCAGATGGTCTGATTCCTAGGGAAGCAGAGAACTGTCTGACATCATAGCAAAACCATTCTCTATAATCTTTGAAAGGTTGTGTAGGTCGAGGGACGTCCCTGACATCTGAAGAAAGGCTGAACACATTTTAAGAAAGGGCAAGAAAGAAATTCTGGGGAACTACAGGCTGATCAGCCTCACTTCAGTCCCTGGGAAAATCATGGAACGTGTCCTCTTGGAACACCTTTCTGGTCACATGAAGGAGAAAGTCATTGGGAACAGTCAGCATGGATTTACTGAGGGTCAGTCATGTCTGACCAACATGATTGCTTTCTATGATAAAATAGCTTGCTTTGTGGATGAAGGGAGAGCAGTGGATGTCCTTTCCCTCAACTTCAGCAAGGCTTTTGACACTGTCTCTTACAATATTCTTGTATCTGAGTTAGGATGTTACAGTGATGGGTGAACAACTAGATGGATGGAAAATTGGTTGGATGATTGGGCTCAGAAGGTAGTGATTAATGGGTCATACTCTACCTAAAGGTCAGCAAAATGTGGAGTGTTGCAGGGATCTATCCTGGGACCTCTCCTGTTTAACATCTTAATCAGTAACCTGGAGAAAGCAACAGAGTGCACTCTCATCAAGTTTGCAGATGACACCAATTTGGGGTGGGGACCAGTCAACATGCTCAAGGGCAAGTCTGCCATTCAGAGAGACCTCAACAGACTGGAGGAATGGGCCAACGGGAATCTCATGAAATAGAACAAGGACAAATGCCAAATCTTGAACCTGGGAAGGAAGGACCTCTGGCAACAATACAGGTTGGAGACTGACTGGTTGGGGAGTAGCTCTGCTGTAAAGGCCCTGGAGGTCTTGGTAGAAACATGAGCCAGAAGTGTGCCCTGACAGTAATGAAGTCAAACAGCATCTCTGGTTCTATTAACAGGAATGTAGCCAGTAGATCAAGGGACATGATTATCCTCCTCTACTCAGTACTTGTTAGACCACATCTAGAATACTGCATCCTGTGTTGGGCCCTCAAGTACAAGATAAACATTGATAAATTGGAGTGCCACCAAGATGGTCAGGGGGCTGGAGTACTTGCCCTATGAGACCTGAGGGAACTGGGGAACTGCACTGCTTTAACCTGGAAAAAGAGAAGGCTTAGCGGGGTGGGGCGGGGGGGTGGTTAATAGCAGTCTTCCAATAACTATGAGGAGTTTATCAAGAAGCTGGAGCCAGGCTCTTCACATGCGTGGTGGGAAGAGGAAAGACAATGATCATGAACTGAAGCAAGAGAGGTTCCAACTGGATATAAGGAAAAACTTTTTTACCATGAGGACAGTCAAGCAATGGAACAGGGGCCCAGAGAGGTTGTGCAGTATCTGTTCTTGGAGGTTTTCAGGACCTGACTAGTTAAAGTCCTGAGTAACCTGGTCTGACATCATAGCTGAACCTGTTTTGAGCAGGAAGTTGGACTAGAGACTTCCTGAGGTTCTTTCCAACCTGAATGATTCTATGATTCTATTCTGTATTCTTTATTGATCCATTGTAATCTTAAATACAGAATCAAAAGCAACTAACATTAGAATTCCATTTAAAGCTAGATTTCATACCCATGTAGAGTATTTTATAGCATTTAAAATTTCACCTAGATAGTTTGAAGTTCATGACTGCAGCTGAAAAGAAAATCACTTGAATCATTTTACATCCCTTGAATGAATAAAAATTGTATGGCGTATTTTACAAATCAGAAATATATTACAAAGAAAGTACAGGCAACATTACACTCACTTGTTCAAGAGTAGCAGCAAAACCGTGTCTGTCTGCTATATAAGGCAATCCATGGACCAAGCCTACTTTTTCAATCATCTGATTGGCCATATCTGTCAGCATGTCTGGTATTACTAAATGACAAATGCAAAAATGACAGTTCATTAAACTATTTTATTATTAGTAGAAGGCCACTATATAAAAATACTGAGCTTCACAATCTACTTCTACTACAGAGTATGAATATTTTGGTGTCATTATTTCAGTTAAAAAATATGTTGGTAGTCTGGTCAACAGCTTGCAGATTTAAAACAGTGTAGTTTTTTTAAGTCAGAACATTTATAATCTCTAGTTTAAGATATAAATGTTTCACAAAAGTATTTTTAAAAGATTGTTTACTTTCATTTCTATTTCCATTCTTAGTCCTTCAAGAACTGATTTCCCATGGGTAGTAAAACTGTACTAATTTCTTACTCAGAAAGAAAGGAACATAACGTTCATCATGTTACATCGCACACACACCTCTGATTCCACTATCACAAATCCATATGAGATCATATTTGGCAGCTTCATATCCTGGCATTAAGTTATTAAACTTGAGGTTAATACCAATCTCCTTACCACCTTAAAATTGAAAATATAATACACAAATAATGCATGAATTTTTAGAATTAAGATTCTATGTTCCAAATATTTAAGTATGCCAATTGCTAGCATACATTTAATACCTTTCATATTCTAAAAAATATGCTTCCCTTTGTGAAAAAGAACATTTTCATGGAAATTATTATAGAATTTGCTACAATGATAGAAACTGATACAAAATGATACTGAATACCAGATATCACTCAGCTTTGTTCAGAATCAGTCAGGGAGAAGAAACATAGGCTCTGGGCACCAAATATTTGTTCTCTCTTCTAAAGCAATATATTAAGTGGATAAGAACTACCCAATACCCTATAAGTTTAGAGAAAGAGGACTGTTGCAGTAAAACAAGCTCAAATACAGCTAAATCACTAAGTCATTTTCTAGATGTTCAGTAACAGGATCTAATTCAAACAGCAGTATTCGAGATTTAGAAGGAATGAGTCAGAACTGAAGGACTGACAAGCATTCTTTGCATGAATTATTCTATTATATCTTGTGAAGACACAGACTCAGTCTGGGATGCAGAGTGAGACAACTTTATTCTCAAAGCAACTTCTTTTATACTCAACCAACACAAGTGTTGCTAAAATTAAAACTGGTCAGTATCTTGACAGCTGTGCAGTTGCGGTTATCTTCTTTTCCTTGCTTTGTTCCTCATCTGCTGACAAGACATTACACATGTGGTTGTAGTCCTCCTCCTTTTCCTGCTTTGTTCCTTACTGATAAGACTTTTGTTCTTGCGGTCAACCATCCACTACCAAGGCATCCGGCACTACCGTCTCCAAAACAGGCCTCCATATCTCCCCCTTCTTTATTTGTTTTTAGTTGAACAGCCATGACTTGGTTAAATGATCAATCAATCAATCATTGAACACATAATAAGAAACAAAGCAGATGATGATAGATACAGTAACAATAAGCAAAATACAGTTAGTATAAACTACAGGTAGTACAAATGAACAAA
>VWPW01015598.1:15471-28112 GCA_013389825.1 Crypturellus undulatus | reverse complement strand
GCGGCGGTGACAGAGCCCAGCACCTCGATGCCTCGCACATGTGTGTCGATGCCGCCCTGGGGGACAGCACAGGCCTCAGCTCCCTGCCCCAGGGGCCCACAGTTACCCCCGGACACCAGGTCCACCCCAGCTGCTCTACTTGCTGGCAGCGCTTCACTCAGATCTGGACAACAGGCCAGAAGCGGCTCATGTTCTGCAGCAGCGTCACTCTGCTGTCCGAGGGCAGGACGGTCACCTGCGGGCAGGCAGAAGCCCTCAGACAGCCAGGGAGTCTGAGGAGGGTGCCACGCTTCTCGCCTTAAAGTACCTTCCCTCGTGTCCTCAGCCACCCCACAGAGCTCCCCCAGTGTATCCATCCTAGTGGACTCTGTGCTACTCTGTGTCACCACCTGCAGCACTGGGCAGTCCCTTATGCTTCAGGGGCCCCCATCCCGGCCCAGCTCCTGGTTTGGATTTTTCCGAGCCCACATGGTGCTCTGGCAACCAACCCTGTTCCTTCTGTTTTCCAAAAAGACAAGCAAGAAGCCGTATCTGTGCACAAAATGATAACATTTATTGAAAGAGTAATTTTTTTTTAATACAAAAGAAAGCTCTGTACATAGTACTGTGATTACTTCCACATCCTTCCAGAAACACAACCCTGGAAACTGGAAAAAATACCCCCCCACACACACACATACATTGATATGCACACACACTCACTCATGCACACACGCACACAATCCCCAAACCAGTAAAATGAACTAAAAATGTCACCACACAATAAATGTAATTTCGTCCCTGATAAACAAGTGTTCTTACAAGTCTGCACTTAAATAAAATACACCATTAGCGTTTAACCAGCAGTTGCCTTTTAGGAGCCAGAGAGGAGAGGTCGCCCAGTGCCCCCTAATAGCAGGGCTGTCCCTGCCACCCTGGCCCAGCAGCTCCACTCCACTGTGCTAGCGAAAGCAAAGCAGAGCAAAGTCAGGTCACCTCAATCTGCTGACACAAAGTATAGCACAAACTCCAACTCCTGTTTTCTCCCTGGGCAAACTCCTAGATAACTCTTACCCTTTTTTTTTTTTTTTTTTTTTTTCTTCCTCCCCTCTTCTTTGGCGGTGTCATGGAGCAGCTCAGAACAGCTTGGGGCATCGCCCAGCAAGCCCTTGTTCCCCGCTGCAGGACACGCAGTGCTGTCACGAGCAAGGCTACGGAAGGGAGGCAGCGCACGGTGTCACCATCGCTGGTCAGGCCACCCTGGGCCCTTCAGAGGCCACACAGCAGCCCAGGACTCGCAGACCATTCTGGGAGCTGCCTTGGCACAGGACACTGAGAAAAGCCCTGTCCCTGTCTGTGCATCAAAGAGTGGCACCAGCAGGAGAGGTTACCTGCACGAGGAGCACACAGGGAGCAGAGATCAGCCCCACGGAGCCCAGAGCGGAGCAGGGGTGCCCACAGCCCCACAGGCAGCTGTGGCCAGCGCTGCCGCAGGCCATACATCCACGTTCCCCAAGATGGGGACGGATGGGGCCGCCCGGCCCTCTGCAAGCCCCTCGCTCTAAAAGGAGCAGCCTACCTGCTCCCGCGTCACTCGCCTCCCACCCCGTCATCCTGGAGTCCCCACGTACGTATGAGTCCTCAGCACAGGGAAGAGGAAAGAGTCTACCTCAGTCCCTGGCACATGCTGGTGGGCAGAGCGCGCAGCTTAAACGCTAATGCTGAAGGAACATTATTCAAGGTTACAATACAAACTCAAAAACAAGGCCCCTTCCTGTCTCCACACCCGCCCACCCACCCCTCTCCCCTCCCAACAGTACAAACCCCATGAAAACTGTACAGGAGCCAAACTTTTATTCCTTAAAGAATTACATAAATACTGAGTTTAACACTTAGAAAAATAAAGTCATTTTTTTTTCAAGGCTTCTTTTGTCTTTAACTTAAAAAAAGTTACAGTAGCTGCTCCTTCCCCTAAGGATTCAGCAGCTTCTCTCACTTGCTCACTCTCCCTCCAGGGACAGGGCTAGGTAGCAGAGCCACTTGCAGCAACTCCCCTCGGAGCGGGCACGCTCCGGCCCTCTTCCCGCAGCCCTGCCGTGCCGTGCTNAGGCTTCTTTTGTCTTTAACTTAAAAAAAGTTACAGTAGCTGCTCCTTCCCCTAAGGATTCAGCAGCTTCTCTCACTTGCTCACTCTCCCTCCAGGGACAGGGCTAGGTAGCAGAGCCACTTGCAGCAACTCCCCTCTTCCCTCTTCCCCCAGCCCTGCCGTGCTGTGCCTGCCCAGGTGTTGCAGCAGCCCCTCCATAGCCTAGGAAGGGCTGGACCCCCCCAGCGCCCAGAGGGAGCACTGCCACCTGCCCGGCGGCTTGGTGCCCCATGGGCTCTTCTCTTTGACACTTGTGTTGCTTCTCCACCTTATATAACATGGGAATTTAGGAAGCGCTGGCCAGAACTGCAGGGGAATGCGGGAGGCGCTCGAATGCTTCCCCCCCCCAGAGACACGGAGACTGCACTGCTCGCGGTGTGGGCCGAGACAAGAGCGTGGGGCCGGGCTGGCTGCGGAGCGCACCGAAAGGGCTCTGGGGCATCCTTGCGGTGCCGGGCACCGCTTTGGCGGCGCGAAGGCGGCAGAGCGGGGTAGGCTGCACACCCTGCCGAGGAGGCCCCGCAGGCCAAGGCTCGCTGTAGTGCATACGAGGGGAACGAGGCCCCCAGGCCGCAGGCAGCACCTGCCTGGGGAGTCCCCCGCCTCTGTCCAGGGGGAGCACGCACGGACTGAGCCCGACACGCACAGCGGGGCCGAGCGCCCCTTCCCAAACAAGCTGCTGCAGCCCGGACGTGTCACCCCTCCCAAAGGCACATTGCTGAGGGCAGCAGCACAGCCTTAGCCCGTGCCGCTTTGGGCTGCAGCCTGCGGAACAGATACGGGCCTGAGGCAACTTGGAGCATCCTGAAGGGATGCCAGAGCCTCCAAGTGGGAACGGCCCAAGGGATTTATTTACAGCGCAGAGCACGCCCTCCTCATGAGGGACAAGTTTCTTTGGCTGGCATGAGAAAAGCACAGCTATCGCAGCATCCAGATGCCCCCAAGCCTGGCCCCAGCACAGCTCCACCCTTGGTGTGGGTCCAGCAGCCCCACACACGTGGCCCATGTGTTTGGGGAGGGCTGGGGGTGTGTGCATGCGTGTGTGTGTGTGTGTGTGTGTGTGTGTGCATGTGTGGGTGAAGGAAACGTGAAAAGGCAACAATAAATAACTGGTGCAGTCTGTACGAGAAGGAATTGCTGCCAGCACCAGCATAACAGGCCAGGGACGGCGCAAGGCTGGCAGCAGAGGCCTCAGTCACTCTTGGTGCCATGTGAGGTGTCCAAATTGACCACCTGCAGCTCCGTCAGGCTGCTGCCACTGCTGCTCTGCTGCCCGATGACAGCCATCTAGGGAAGAGAAGGGAGGAAGGAGCACTGGGGCTGACATGCCCTATAGCCATGCACACGAGTGGCCAGGGTGGCATCGTCCCTCCCAGGCACCCCATTGAGGAGGAGGAAACCTCCATGCCCAGAGGCAGGTGGGAGCGGGCAACATTCCCAGGTCTCAGAGACCTGAGCACTCGCCCTACCCAGGTGCCCAGATCTGCTTGGATCCATAAAGGATGTGGAAGCAGGGACAGAGCAGGGACAATACTGCCCTGCCAGGGGAACAAGAACACCCTCCTCAACACCTGCAAGCAGTGCTCTGCACCTACCTGATGAAGCTGCACAGCCGAGACGGGAATCTGAACGGTGCCTGAGGGAGCTGTCAGGAACACTTGGGGGACGCCACCTGCCACAGACACATCGAAAACAAGAATTACACTGTCCCCTAAGCAGTGCTCCCCTATGGGTCCTTTCCTAAGCCTTTCCCCTGGGCACTGTGAAGCTTCACAAGGAGGAAGGTGCCTGTTTGCATACACTACGGCATTCCAGTTGAAAGCCACATGCACCATTTTTCCAAATACTGGGAGAAAGAGCCCCAAGTCCCCAGTCCGAATGTCACCTGCATGGCCTCATTATGCTTCATCACACCACACAACTTCCCATCCTTCCTAGAACAGCCAGCAAAGTTGCTTCCAGCTCCCTCCATCGCCAGCCCTGTATCACACCCACCCACTCTGGCCACCCTCGCATCGTCATCAGCGAACAGCTCAAGCAATCCCTTGCACAGGAGAATGGCGAGGGATCTAAAAGAACATCTCAAGCATCACCAAGCCATCACCAACCCTAACCCCTGCTAGGCCCACTTTGCAGAAACCTCTTGCAACGAACATGCAGCGTGTGTATACGTAGGGGAGCATCGCTTCACACAGCTTACCCTGATCCTGGCTGTGGGACACCTGCATTGCTGAAGGCGCCTGTGAGAAAGCGTTGAGGACTGCGAGCCCGCCATCCGCGAGGCCAGACGTGGGCGCGTACATCACCGCGTGCGGGCTGGGGTACATCATGTGGCCGCCCACGGTGGTTGGCACAGACGACGTCATGATGGTTGCTGGGAGGGTCACTGACACCAAGGCACACGTAAGCCACAGGAAAGGAGTGCTCCGCTCGCACATCCCCTCAGCATCTCCCCCTCAGCTACTACGTACTCCCCCTAGGCCAGCTTGGGCACCGTGCCCTGGAGCAGCAGGGGCACAGAGGCACCCGTCTTGTTCTCCCGAGCTCCTACAGAAAAGCCCCAGGCAAAACGAAGGCAGGAGAGCTCAGATCTCATCCTGTGTCAGTGAGGATGAGAGGAAGGAAAGGCACAGTAGCCAAATATCCCAGGATCTAATTCAAACCACAATATATGTCTCTTAACAAAGCTTTAATAAGGCTGTTGAGTCAGATTCAGCCCACATCTGGGCACTTCATCTTGGACTTTGCTGACAGCTGTCCTCTGCACATACAGTTATAGTCTCAAGCAGACGTGCCCCTAACACAAGGCTACTTTGCTTAGCCCTAAGAAACAGGGGAGCCATGGGAAGTGGGCAGACTACAGCAACCTGTACTACTGCTCCCCAGATACATGCTGCAAGTAAGAGCAGGCAACAGATATGGACAGCTTCCCTGTATCACGTGTCCTATCCACAGCAACATCTATCTAGGCATAGCCTCCCCAGGGGCAACAGAAATACTATGCCCAGGTACATTAATTTGAGGATAAACATCACCAAGAAAGCTGTCAGAAAGGCCAGATAGAATTGGGCTGAGAAGCGGGATGGGCAGGGAGCAGACGCAAGGTCGATGGTCACTGGAGGCTGCTATCAGCAGCAGCTGGGAAGGACGACAGGAGCAGGGGATGGCAAAGCACTGCTTACCTGTTCCGCTGGAAGAGGTCTGGGTAAGGTCAGTGCTGCTGTCACTGGAGGGGGACGTCTGCTGTGGTGCCTGGTGCACTTGTATCGCCTGGACTGGGACCTGCTGAGCCATAGTACCACCTGGGGAGAGAAAGCAGCCCCTGAGCCTGCATACCAAGGCAGACGCCCTGGGCTTGTGCACGGCATGCAGAGTCACTCCTTTACACCTCCCAGGCCCAATCAGGCCACACAGGGCTCTGTAGCCTGCACTGGGGAAGGAGAGCCAAGGACAGCACATGGCAGGAACAAGAGCCTACCCCAAAAAACCTGCTCTTTGCTGGCACACAGCAGCCAAGGAGGGGCTGGCTGCCCTGCAGGACTCTTCCTGGAAAGGCCACTGCAGCGCTCTGTGAACTCCCAGAAACAATTCAGGGATATATGGGACCTCCTCACCTTTCCCAGACTCGCCATGGCACAGCACAGAAGACCTTGGCATGCCAGGAGGAGAGGACCAGCATGGGGCTCCCACACCAAGCAGAGCAGAACTTTGCTGTTAGCCAGCAAAGATCAGGCAGGAGTGTCACAAGAGCTGTGGTAGCACAAATGCACAGGCCAGCAGCGCCCTACCACCTCCACACTCAGGTTGTGTCTCCAGAGAGAACAAGGGAACCAGAGAGCAAAGACAAGGGCACCTCGCTCAGGCTGGGCACCTGCCCACACACCAAACCAGAGACACATTTATGATCCCCACAGCTCCCAAGGATTGCGATGGAAACGCGGCCCCTCTTGTGCAGGGCCACACTGTCCACCTGCTTCCTGAAGGACTTCAGGAAAGCACACAGGCCAGCAGAGTCATCGCCTCAGGCAAAAACAGGCAGGACATGAGAAACAGCATCTCATGGCACCCGTGTCACAGCTTCTCCCACGCCAGGGAGGCTAGCACTGTGGTCCGAATCTGCAACTGGGAATACACCAAGCCCTAGCACAACATCTGGGTGGCCTCATCTTGGCACAAGGAATTCCTACAGAAGAAAACGCACACAAGACAGCACAATGACACCTTTCCTTCCAACACTCTGGGTCTCCCCTGACCCATCTCCTATGCTGTGGTTCATCAACTGATAACGAATCTGTGTCCAACAACAGGGGCAGCTGTTCAGAGCCACATGCTCTCACACAGCCAATATTCCCAGAGCATTTGAGCCCCCATGGGCTTCCTCTGTCACACTCAGCTGATGGTATGATTCCACCAGCAAACACATCTCCTTGACTTTCAGACCCAGAGTAAAATCTGGGGGCAGAAGATGGACGAACTGCTGCTCCCCTTCACCTGCATCCTCTAGGAAGCTGCTCCTGCCTTCCCAGCTCTCCCCCTAGCCCACAGCCAGGGACCCCTTGTGCTCTCCTCCATAATTCTGTCTCTGATGGCATCAGCTCTCTAGCCAGGGCCTGGCACCCTCCCCAGGGGCACCTCCATACCCCCACCTTAAGCAAGGGGATGAGAAGCGAGTGCTGACCTGTCAGCGACACGATCTGCCCTCCAGCTCTGGCGGGGAAGCGGAAGACTGTCTGCTGAGCCTGCTGCAGCTGTCCAGCCGTACCCGCAACTGCCTGGCCCTGCTGCTGGCTGGAAAGAGCCAGGGAGTGCGGCTGTAACTGAGTGAGAGGAATGGTAGGGGTCCCTGGAGGAAGGGAAGCACCTGCCGAAAGGAGGGAGAAAGAAAGGCTTTGTCACCAGCAGCTCTTTTCACTCCCTCCCGGCTCCTTGGTGCTGGCTCTGGGATCCCAGCTCAGCTCCCT
Organism: Crypturellus undulatus; assembly: GCA_013389825.1. NCBI lineage: Eukaryota > Metazoa > Chordata > Aves > Tinamiformes > Tinamidae > Crypturellus > Crypturellus undulatus. The sequence goes on along the minus strand of VWPW01015598.1, from coordinate 21,026 downwards.
GCCATCACGCCATTTCCAGCAACAGGGTTGGCTAACAGTACCCTGGGGGAAACAATCCCTACACATCCCTTTTCCAGCCTCTGGCTCGGCTGGGCTCAAGCAAGAGAGCCCAGATTCGCCCTACGGCAGCAGCCACGCTACCTCCACCAGCCACTCGGCCTCCTCTCCTGGGAAGCACAGCAACGTGCTCTGGGCAACACGATAGATGGACACAGTCCTCAGCCCTGACACACACTGACCTGACATGAGGGTGAAGCCAGTTGGTATCTGCATGAGGCCCCCTGATGTCACTGCGCTGGCTCCGGTAGTCTTCAGCACTGTTCCATTGGCACTGGTGACAGCATTGGGGCTGAGGCTGGCAGACACAGGCGCCAGGTAATTAGTGATGGGAAACGAGGGGCCACTGCTGACCTGCATGGAGGTCGATGTGGTTGGAGCTGTCTGGATGGTGGACGTCGTCCCTGGCAGGTTGGTGACTGTGAATGCTGGCTTCAGCGTGTCCTAGGGGAGGAGACAAGATGGTGAGAACTCAGCCCAAGCCCTTGGTCCACTCAACAGATGCCCGCATGGCCAAGCCAGACTCTGTAAGTTGAGATTCTTTCCCAAACCGCACACATAGCCCGCTGCAAGCACACAGAGCAGATAGGAGTCTCTTGAACAAACATGAGGAGATTGTGCCCAATAACACAAGCATCAGCAGAGCTGAAGACAGCTCAGTGTCAACCTTGGATGCAAGCCCAGGACTGCACGGGTCCCCTGAGAAACCTCCTTGCAAGATACCACGGGACAGAGCAACCCTTTCCCTCCCCAGGCACCCAGGAGTCCCCTCGGACGGTCATAAGGAACAACTGCTTTTTGGCCCCAAGAAGGCAAGGGCAGTCCTTGCAGGAACAGGCTCAAAGGCAAACACATGGGCTCCTGTCAGGAAAACACAGCCACTTCCCTTAGAGCAGGAAACACACGGCTAAAAGCAAGCCAAGAACTGTCTCTTAAGGGTAGCAGGGAGCTGCACATGGAAAGGGACTTGAGCCCAAGCCCAAGCACCAGGGACACCAGCAAGGGGAAAAACGCAGCCGTGACGCCTGCTTTAGCAGGCTCCAGGCAATGCCTCCCAACAGCTCCAAGAGATAAGGAGAAGGCAGAACATGGACAAGAGCAAGCACCCAGCCCAGCAGCAGGACACGGGCGTGATGCAAGTGCTCCCACAGGATCCCACACATTAGTTACAGGCAGCTATCGCCCCACACAGTCACACTGCGCCTAGCGTGCCTCCTTCCCCCACACTCTGCCTTGGATACTCGGGGTCCCCTGAGCCCCTTTCCCAATCCGCTCAGCTCGCCTGGATTGCCAAGACGCTGCCCCACCAGCCGTCGCAGGAGCACGAACAGTGGGACCGGGTGTCCCCGTGCCTCGGCGCAGCCGCCCGCGCGCCTGGGAAGGGTTAAGGCCACCGTGCTCCCACCCCTACCCGCTGCAGACTGGTGGGCCCATCTCTCCCACGTGCTACGCCTTGTTCCCAGCTTGTCAAGCTGCCAGGAACGAGGAATTCACAGCTCAACGAACAGCTAAAAAAGGGAAGGCAGCCCATTTTGGACGGGGAGAGCCAATCCTGGGCACCCAGCCCTGCCCCAGGGAAGGAGGGGAGCACGGCCCCTCCACCTTGGCACCACAGTCTGAATTAGAAAAGGCACATGATAAAGGAGCAGGGCAAGGCAGATGCACTTTCCATGAGCTCAGCTGCACCCTCCCGCTATCCCACACAGGCCATGGAGACTGTGGGAATCCTCCCCACCCAGGTGACGGTGTACCTAAGGCAGGACACACGTTTCCAGCTGGGTAAGACAGGCAACCTCAGCTCCACACTGTGCCCTGCAGCTGAGCGCCCCTGAGACAGGGTCCCCAGTCAGCCACGGCTCTCAGTGTCCCCCCACAACATCCTCTCAGGGAGGAAAGAGGCATCCTAAAAGATCCATGGAGATCCACCTCCTTGGTGGATCACCAGGACTTTTTGCAGACAGGATGGCAAATCCTAGCAGGGTCACGAAAGCAGAGCTGCTCAGGCAGCAGGCCACGGCAACAGGCTCCAACAACTGTCCATCCCACACTGCAGAGTTCCTCGTGGGCTGCAGTGACAGCTCTCAGCACAGAAGGGGAGGCAGATCAGCCCACGGGCTCAAGACCCCATTGTGATCCCGCCATTGCCAGTCTGAGGCACTAGGAGCCCTGAACACCAAGCCAAGCTCCCCACCAGCACTTTCTCCAGACTAGGCCATGTGCACAAAGGCAGCCGTCAGCAGGATCCTCTGCCTCTGCAGCAAGACCACGGGACATCCCCAGCCGGGATCACCCAGAGACCCACAGACAATCCTGAGGCAGCAGAGCAGCCCTGAATGCCCTCCCCTTGCCGAGCCATCAACCCACCCCACTCCAGAGCTTGCTACAAGCTCTGGTTTGCAGAACAAGGCCAACGAGGGATGCAACGCAGCCTGGGGACCACTGTGGGGACCCACAGACCCACTGCCCCACAAATGTTCAAGGAAGAAACCAGAGGGCACGGAAGGGCCCCAGGCAGGTCCTCTCTATGCGAGCAGGGCAATCCTGCTCCAGCCCTGGGGCTCCAAGGGCTGTGTGGGATGATGCCGATCAGCATGGCCCAAACCCACTCGCCAACATCATTACCTGGGCTCTACCTCGTGCTGCAGAGCCTCACCTCCCTGCCATCCCAAAACAGACTACCAGAGCAGGGCTTTTACTCCAGTCCTGAGCTCTTGAGCTCTCTCCAAAATCCCCTCGCAAACACGGCGGTGTTGAAGGGATTCACTTGTGGGTGCTGCTTCCTTTGGACCCTTCAAAAGACCACATGGGCCAGAGCCCAGCACCCCTGCAATCAGGGCACAGCTGCTCTTTGCAGCACAGCATCACCCAGCTCCAGCTGCAACACCTGCAGGCCAGATGCTTAATCTCCTGCCACCTTGTCAAACACAGCGCCCATAGCCTTGCCCCACTCCCATGTGCCCCTCAAGAGGGATACAAACCACCCAGCACGGTCTGCCCACAGGCTCCTTGTGTCCTTCTGTTCTTTTTGGTCAGTCTCAACTGGGCTGATATCCACAGGAACACCAAGCCAGACTCCTGGCCTCACAGCACCCACAGGGCTCTTCCAGCACCGCACCCGGCGCTGGCCACATCCCCGAGGTGCAGTCACATGTGCCAGGGCAGGCCTCACACAGCCCACAGGAACAGACAGGGAGGCCACAGGGCATCCAGCAGGACCTGTCTCAGGAAGCAGGTGGAGAGCAGCCTTGCCCACGAGACCTCCTGTCCACAGCAGCTGCCCCAAGGGCACCTTTCCTTGGGGGGCAATTGGCAACGCTGCCAGGGAGGTTTTACGAGCCAACTTGCAGACCAACCATCCCAGGGACAGGTCAGCTTCTGCAGCCAGCCCCTCCTGCACCTCCAGGTTACACCCAGCACAGAGAACCTGCCTCATCACAAGACGCGCAGAGGGCTCATTTGCCTTTCCTTCCCGAGAAGTCCATAGCCCCAAGTGCTTACAAACACATGCTGCCCCAGACTGCAGACACACACGGCAGCATCTCTGCAGCACCAAAAACAACACCCTGGGGCTGCCGTTAATATACTGGCAGCACAGGGACATCAAGCACTTTGCTTCAAGTTTAGGGGCCACTGCATGGCAAAGCTGCTGCTGTGCCTGCACGGGGCTACGTGGAGCACAATGCCAGCCAGAGGAACTCCAGCTCACAGGAGGGTTTCTTTGCAAAGTCCCAATACTCAGCCCATGAGCACCAGCCCAGCAGAGCTGCAGTGACTCGCAGCACCCCAGCTGCATCCCACGCAGCGCCCAGAAGCCACGGCACAAACATCAGCTCATCCCAGCCTGGTGGTGCCAGCACCCACAGGCCCAAGCACCGGGCTGCAAAGCGCGGATAAGGGAGACAGATTTGCCACAGGACACATGGGGAACACGTGGACGCACGGACACCCAAAACTCCTGTACCCAGGCATGACAGGTACCATCCCGAGCCAAAAGGGGCCAGCGGCCGGCTCAGCACCAGCAGGCACCTCCACAGCATGCAGGGCAAAGACCCACAAGTGACATGGGCAGGCAAGAGTCAGAGCCTGCGGGGACATCAGGCAGGGAGCAGAAACGCTCCGTCCAGCCAAATGTTTCCATTCCCCATGTCCTCCCTGCCCCCTTCCAAAACAGCACCAAAGCAAGAGACAGCTGCAGCTTATAAGGAATGTGAGGGGCCCTGCCAGGGACTCTGCTGAGGGAAACCAGGCCTTATAAGGCCATGGAGGCAGAATCAAATTTTTATCAATGAGTGCGAGAGCATGCTGTGTGCCAGGCAGAGATAACAGCGCCGGGAGCTGCCCAGGGGGTGGGCTGCGGGGGCACCGTGCGGCAAAAGCCACCTGCCACCCACCTCCCTGCCTCCCTGGACCGCTGCCAGGCGAGTCAGGGAGCCAGCCCCAGGAGGACACAGCCAGCTCTCCCAAGCCGCAGCTCAACAGGAGCTCTATGCTTGGTCTTCCAAGGTCTGGAGATGTTCGGAGCTCTCAGCCGGGGCCCGCGGCACCCCAGGGTGCCCGGCCACGCTCCTGGGCGCAGGGCCGTTACCTTGGTCTCCCCGCTGCTGTCTGACTCCGACACCTGGTAGGTGAGGTCCGTCTCCTCAAAGCCCGTGGCGCTCATGCGCTGGTCGGTAGTGGGATCCGAGCGCGGCGGCGAGTCCGGGGAGTTGAGACAGGTCTGAATGAGGGCTTTCCCCGTCTCGCTGGTGATCATGGGCTGCAGCTTCCGCGTGGCGAAGGTGTACACATGGCCCGTCTCGCTGGCCACCAGCAGCAGCACTTGGGTGCCCGTCAGCGTGGAGAGCTCGTAGGCCTGTCGGAGCGCAAGGGGGAAGGCGGGAGTCACGGAGAGCTGGGACACGCAGGCCCACAGGACACAAGACCCCAGTGCACCACCACGCTCCTGTTAGCGCCCGCGCCAGCTCTGCTCCCCCCATCGCTACCCAGGAAGGCACCGTGCCCTGCGGGTTGGCGCATCCCGCAGGGAATTCCCACCTCCCTGAGCACACGCGCGGAGGAGGCGGATGCCAGGGGACTGCGGGAAGAGCCTCTGGCTACTCCCTGGGGGCAGCCCGATCCCGAGCATCCCGCCCGCCTCCCCGGGCGCGTCCGGAGCCCCCCTGGCCCTATCCCTGCGGGNCACGCTCCTGTTAGCGCCCGCGCCAGCTCTGCTCCCCCCATCGCTACCCAGGAAGGCACCGTGCCCTGCGGGTTGGCGCATCCCGCAGGGAATTCCCACCTCCCTGAGCACACGCGCGGAGGAGGCGGATGCCAGGGGACTGCGGGAAGAGCCTCTGGCTACTCCCTGGGGGCAGCCCGATCCCGAGCATCCCGCCCGCCTCCCCGGGCGCGTCCGGAGCCCCCCTGGCCCTATCCCTGCGGGACGCGGCGCCGCTGCAGCCCGCGCTGCCCGGCCCGGCAGGGGCAGCCGCGAGGGCCTCCCGCGCGGCTCCCCGGGC
>VWPW01015598.1:0-14177 GCA_013389825.1 Crypturellus undulatus | reverse complement strand
GCGCCCCGCGGCGGGGCTGTCCCCGCTGCGCGGGCCCCCGTGCTGCCCACGGCCCGGGGGAGGCTGCCGCCGCCTCCTGCCGCACGTGGGCCGTGGGGAGAGGCGCCGCCGCGCCGCTCCCTGCCGTCGCTTCCCCCCCGGCCTGGTTTTGGTGATGGTTTTGGAGCCGCTCGGCCTGTGGGTGCTCCCAATGGGAGCCACACATCCGTCCAGCTCCGAGCTTCCAGGGGATGCAGATCTCTTGGAAGGGCAGAGGCTGCCCCTCGGCAGGCCCAGCTCTATCAGCACAGGGGGCCATGGCAGGGCCTCTGCGTTTCTCCGCTGTGCTGCGCCCAAAGTACACGTATAGGTAAGGAAACACAGACCTGGATGTCCTAGCGGAGTGCAGCCCCCTGCGTGTCCCCTCCATGTCCCTTCCTGTCCTCCTGGCACCGGCAAAGCCGAGCTCTGCTGCCAGAGGCACCGGCTCTGCCTGTGGTGTGACCAGGCAGTCCCCAGCCCCTCTCCCAGGTGCTTCCCAGGCCCCAGGAGTCCCTTGGCACGGACATCACCGCTGCGGCCGGCTGCACGCACCGGGAGGCAGCGGGTCCCGGCTCCCGCAGCCTCCTGCGCCATCAGGCAGCAGCTCCCCTCAGCATCCCCAGGCCACTCGGCCTTTTAGGAGAGCCGCGTTCCCTCGGCACCTCTCTCGGCCGCCGTGGCAATGTGAAAACCCTTTCTCCACTCTCCCTTTTTATTTTCTAGGGGTTTTCTTCTCCTTTGGACCAGGGGAACGTGGGTTTAGTTTTGAGGAGGAATTTTGCTTTTAAATCAGCAGAGGAGCTTCTCTGGCCACAGCACACAACTGTCAGGGACAAGGCACCCCCAGCACAGCGCAGGCTCTGCCCCGTCCCCAGCAGGTAAAACCTCCCGGTACCTGAGCAGGGCAAGCGGAGCCAAAGGCGGTCAGCATGATCCATCCACACATCCAGGTGCCGTGGCAGGGAACTAGGCCTAGGGTCTGCTCAAGGAATCCACTCCAATGATAAAGCCAAAAATAAGGCTACAGCATGAGTCTAAGGTGATTCAGGTGAGAGATGGAAGGCCGAGCAAGACCTCCCTACAAAGGGGCTCAAAGCAAAAGCAAAGGCCTGTGCCTTGGCTTAAATGCTTGGGCCGTGGGCAGAGTGTGGGGGTCCCAGGTGAAGCTGTTCAGGGTAATTAAGGTCCATTAGTGCATCCCCAGAGCCCGGGGACATCTGTGGAAGAGCTGCGGGGCACTGGGTGAAAGCCAAGCCAACGAGATGAGCTGCTTCTCCCTGCTTTATGGTAGATCTGTGCCTTGCCCCGGGTGCTATGGGTGCCCAGGGCGTGAAAGGACCTGAAGGATAACTGTGGCGAGAGACATCATCGAGGGCTACCCATGTTAAATCTGCGCTTCTCCCTAAGCCCTCATTTGGGCCCTGTGTTTTGGTGCACCCTTTGGTGGGCTTGTTTCCTGCTCCAGCCTTGCTCCTCTTCTTGGCCCTGGGTGCTGCAAGATGCCACCCTGGCTGCTGTCCCCCTTCCCCCTTCCTTTCGAAGCTGTCAGTGCTTCAATTTGATCTGAAACAGCTGGATTTCCCACCGCCCCAGCCCCCCCTGGCAACTGTGTCCCTGTCTCCTGCAGGGCTGTGAATGGGGCGCGCTGATTCCCCGCTCCCCATGGAGCTAGGCCTGCCTCTGCTCAGACAGCTGCTTCCAATTAGTTTGCCCAACACGTGTGCTGTCCCCAAGGATACAAATGTTTTTTTCATGATATCACTCGCAAGGATACGTGCTCCCACCAGTGGGAATCTCTCCATCCCAGGGGCCAGGGGTTCACCTTAGCGCTGATGTCCTCCCTGCTGCGGTGCTGCCCTGCAGCCCCCTGTGCTGATGCCTTCCCATGGGATTCACCCTCTGCAGCCTCTCCAAGACCGGCCCAGGCTTTCATCGCTCTCAGGGGGCAAGCACAGTCCCTAGGAACCACTGCTCCTTCCCCTTATGCATCTTGGGCGCCTTGGGTCACAGCCAGCCTTGGTTCACGGTCCTCCTCCCCGATGCTCCGCTCCGTCCCAGCCCCATGGGGATGCCCAGGGAACCAGGCTGTGCCACAGCCAGCCCCAGGCTCATGCCGGGGGTGGGAAGCATGAGCCTGGCAACCACCAGTAGCCAAGGGAAAAGGCCAGGGAGCCAAATGTGGCCATGACCAGTCCTGCCCAGCACCCATGTGGAGGAAAGGAGGCAGCTAAGAGTGTCATGGTACAAAAAACCCCAAGAAAAGAAAAAATAATAAAAAAAAGTTTTTTTTTTAATTGAGAGCAGCATGTAAAAACCCAACAAAAACCCAACCGTTCTTGGCTGCAGTACCCTCCGCTCAAGCAAACAAACTAACCCCAATCTAGGCTGCATTCCAGTAACAGAAATACTACGGTGCGGAGGAGGAGCCAGCACATGGGGACGGGAGAGGACAGGGGGGCTCTGCCCCCGGGACGGGTGGGGGTCGTACAAAAAATAAAGGCACGGGGTGACGGGAAAGGTGGCAGATGTCTCCTTCATATGCCAGGCACTTTGTGGTCCCGGGGACGGGCCCGTGCCGCCGCAGGGACATGGGCATGCCTGGCACAGACGGGCAAAGGGCCGGCCGGAGGGGGCCAACGGCTACCGTGCGCGGAGAGCGGGGACGGAGAGGGCCGGCCCGTGCGGGGCCCGGGGGAGCCCCGTGGCAGCGGCGCAGGGGCTCGGGGCCAGGCGGGCAGAGAATGAGAGGTGCCGGGTGCTGGCAGCGGGAGCCGGGGGGGACGGGCACGGGGGTGCGCAGGCTTGTGCTTCGAGTTCAGCCGCTGCTGGCGCCGGGAATCGCTGCTCAGCTGGGGGGCCGGGAGCGCCCCGCACCCCTGCCCGCTCCCTCGCCTCCTTCCCCAGCGAGGGCCGGGCCGCTCAGGCCTTGCTGTCGGCCAAGTTGTCCCCGAGGGTGGTGGCGAGCTCACCAAAGGAGGGCCGATCCTTGGGGCTGGGTGCCCAGCACCGCTGCATCAGCTTGGCCAGGCGCGGGGGGCAGCCCTCGGGTTGCAGGAGCTTCGTCTTGCCTGACTGCAGACCTGGAGGGAAGCAAAGGGCCCTTGGCAGTGTCTCCGTGCGGGGAGCTCCGCAGCTGAACCGGCATCATGGAAGAAGGNAGCCCTCAGGTTGCAGGAGCTTCGTCTTGCCTGACTGCAGACCTGGAGGGAAGCAAAGGGCCCTTGAGAAGAGTCGCAACACCCTCTGGCAGTGTCTCCGTGCAGGGAGCTCCGCAGCTGAACCGGCATCACGGAAGAAGGAGGGACAGGGCCCAGGCCAGCCCCGCTGCCCTGGACAAACAGGACAGTGGGGAAGGCCCAAGGCGCCTCACACACCTGCCAGGACCTCATCGTCTGCCAGCGGGCTGTAGGGCATATCCCCATTCGTGAAGACCTCCCACATCAGCACCCCGAAGGACCACACATCCGACTTGGTGGAGAACTCGTCCTCCAGCACAGCCTCCGGCGGCATCCAGCGCAGCGGGATCCAGGCCTGGCGGAAGTGGTAATACTCGCTGCGGGCAGGACGGGCAGGCGGTGAGATGAGCGCCCTCCCGCGCCGCCTCGCCCCCGCGCCCGGCCCCCGGCCGACCTGTTATAGACATCCTTGCTGAGGCTCAGGGCCGACACCTTGACCTGCCGCTGGGCGCTGACCAGGCAGTTCCGCGCTGCCAAGTCGCGGTGCACGAACCTGCCGTTGGAGAGATGCTCCATACCCAGGGCTACCTGCGCACAGAGAGACACCTGCCCCCCGCAGAGAGATGTTGGCACTGGCTGCCCTCCTCCCGCTTCCCAGCCCCGCAGCATTGCCGCAGCATCACCCTCACCTTATGCTTGGTGCTGAGGGGCTGCGGCTTCAGAGACTCATCTTTGCTCTTGGAGATCCTGAGGAACTGCTTCAGGTCCCCCTGAGGAGAAACGGCGATTCCCTACTGTGCTCAGCCACAGGAGCCTCCCAAGGAGCAGTGCAGACCCCTTCATTGGAGGCCACAGCCCTTGACTGCAATTCCTGCTCCCTGTATTTGGGTCATGCAGTATCTTGTCTGTGCACCTCAAAGGGCTAAGATCAGGGCTTGATGCTTCCTGGAGGTTCTTCACACCCCACATGAATTTCTTTACAATAAACTCATGATTTTCTTTACAATAAATTCCAGGTCTTCCCCAGGAGCTTTAAGCATTCACAGCAATACTGTGGCATGGAATCCCATAGCTTTAATTTTGTAGCTGAGTCCCAGAAAGCAGCCAGTGTTAAGGAGGACAGGGAAGAGAAAGAAAATCCCCCTGGGTCCTGCAAGAGATCTTCTTTCCCCACAAAACTCCTCTGTATGTGGGAAACAGCAGTAAGCTCAGCCTGGCCTCTGCAGACCTTGCTTGTCCTGTGCTGCCGGCCCGGCCCAACCCTCCCAACTAGGGCTGTCCCTGGCCAGGCCCTTACCAGGTCCACGTACTCCAGCACCATGTAGTGCGGCTCTGCCTCGCGGCACAGCCCCAGCAGCCGCACCACGTTGGCGTGGTTCAGCTTGCCGAACATCTCTGCCTCACGGCGGAAGTCCAGCTGCAGCTGCTCATCCCGCGTCTGCAGGCTCTTCACCAGCACCAGCGTCTCCTCCTCGCCGTCCTCCACGCCCTTCGCCTTGGCCAAGAAGACCTCGCCGAACTCCCCCCTGCCTGTGACAGAGGGCAGGACATGCGAGGACGGCACGTGTCAGGACAGCACACGGCAGAGCAGCCTGAGCCCCCGCAGAGCCAGCGGCTCTGGGGCCCTCTGTCCTGCAGCAGGTCCCGTACACCAACTAGGATGCACTGCTGCAGGGATTTTTTCGCTGATTCCCCACCAGAACGTGGTGGGGAGGGAAGGGAAGCAGGAGGGAAGGGGGGCAGGAGGAGCTGGCATACCAAGGGTAGTGATTGTCTGCAGGTTGGAGCGCGGGAAGTGCATCTTGTCCGTAGTGCTGTGCCGCTTGCTGGCTCCGGAGCTGCTACCCAGGTTGGTCAAGGCCACTTCTTCTTGGATCTCATCTGTTGCCTGCCCGTTCTGCAGGAAAGCGCCGCCTGCAAGGCAAGCACACGCAGCTACGGCATGCCCGCAGACTGCACGGTGCGGCCGTGCTGCGGTCAGTCCCTTTCAGAGAGCAGCCGTCCAGGGCTGATGCTCCGCATGGGGTCCAAGCTTCAAAGCAACCCAGCCTGTCTTGCAGTCCCAGGAAAGGTGGTGCCCTCCATACTGTGGCTCCCTCTAGCCTCCGGAGAGGCCCCGGTGCCATCACTGCCAGTCCCATGACAACTCCTGCACTCAGATGCTGAGCAGTGGCTCTGGTCCCAGAGCTGACTGCTCCCATCTGGCCCCATCCATCTCATTGCACCTGGACATCCAAAAGAAAGCAGCTGGTCACAAGAGTTCGCAGGTGGATAAGACGGGTGAGGCGGAAACATGACAGAGAGAAGCCCGACTGCTAAAACTTGGTCTTTAGATGCCCAGGAGATTCCCAGATCCCTCTTGGCACTGGCTGCGGCAGCCTGTCCTCTGTTCCTGCTCCCTTCCCAAGTCTGTAACCCAGACGTCTTCACTAATCTTGAACCTGCAGATCAGAACAGCCTGGAGTTTCCTCTACTGCCCGGATTAGAGTAGTGCTGGAAAGCAGTGTCCATTGCAATGAACCCTGCCAGCTTCCTGCTTGCGAATGCCACAAGAAATGTCCCCAATACACACAGAGTTCAGGGACCAGGACTAAAAGTTGCTGCCCGAAGAAAGCAGAGCACCTTGTGTCTTACAGCTGGATTGCACTGAGCAGATTTCTGTGTAGCGAACTAACCTGAATTTTGAGTGCACTTACTGCTTAGGACAGATCAAGTACTAGGAAGTGCTGCTTTCCATGAGCAGAAGGCAGAAGCTGGAAGGCAAGGCAGGACAAAGCATGGAGCAAAGGCGGCTGACACGTGTGGCATCACCCTGCAGCACAGAACAGCCTCCTTCAGGAGCCAGCACTAAGGAAACAGNGACAAAGCACGGAGCAAAGGCGGCTGACACGTGTGCGGCATCACCCTGCAGCACAGAACAGCCTCCGTTTCAGCTCCTTCAGGAGCCAGCACTGAGGAAACAGTTGCCTGTGCAGAAGGGTTTGATTGCCACATTAAGATTCCATCCTCGCACATCCTCACATCCTTGCATCCTCTGTGGGTCTGGCCATGGTGGCAGGCACCGTGGCTTTGTGACGGGCAGGTGCAGAATCAGAAAGACTGAGATGCAATGACTCAAGAGCCTTGGCTATAGACAACTGTCCTTGCTCATGTGCTGGAGCAGTATTTGCAGAAGGTCATGGTGAAAACACCACCTACCCTATAAATCAAGGCTTGATGCTACTTCCACTGGTCACTCTTTTCGTGCTGATTATGAGCAGCCTGGCACTTAAACGTGTTTGATCCGACACTGTCTGCAGTCATGACAGACGGTGTCTCAAGACTACAAACGTGAGGCCAAGAGAAAACACGAGAACGCTGCAACTGTGCCAAGAGAAAGCAGGGGCTGCACAGCGAGCGTTGAGCTGCTGAAGGGTGGCACCAGGAACGGGCAAACTTGCTTCTGAGCACAGGTTTCACCGTGTTTCACAGAGCTTAGATGAGACAGTCAGTGACAACGGGAGCCTCAATGAAGGATCTCTTGGGTGTGCTGACATGAGCTGGTGGATGACGGGGACGGAATGGAGGCTGTTCAGATTTCCAAAGTGCCTTTGCAGGGTCGCAGCTAAACCAGCAGCCCGGCTGCTATGGGGCAGGAGGGCACACCGCCTGCGGAACACAGCTCAAAGGGGACCAACACAACACGCTGCTCACAGGCAAAGGCTGCTGCTGGCACGTGTCTGTGAAAGCAACCAGCTTCACTGGGAGCGACGGCACAGAGCGGCTGTGACCAGCTGCAGAGGGACAGCGAGTGCCAGGAGATGCAGCCAGAGAAGTAACACAGCACCCAGAGAAAGCAACCTCCATTTCCCATATGCAGCAATGGGCTCAGTCCACAGCTGCCTGCTGGCTTTGGGGACATGGGGCTGAAACAGTGGCACAGGACACAGCGTGGCCATGTCACTCTGCAAAACCACCTCCAAGGCTTGGGTGGGCCTCCTCATTTCGGACAGACGATGGGGCAACCAGAAAAGGCATGTACCAGAATGACCAGACAAATAGAAAAAGCTGTCTCTTACAATTTGAAAAATGATGCCAGAAAGGAAGTTTGAAATGTAAAGAGAAAGAGATGACATCTCTTTAGGCAACCTGCTGCTGTGAAACTGCTTGGAGGAGCATTCTGTAGGCGCTCAACACTCATATAGGTTTCTGATATAAAAGGGCAAGGTCACAGCAGAGTCCAGGCCACTCAGTGAAGTCTACCTGGTTTGGAGGGGCTGGCAGAGTGCTGCTATTTCATTACACGGCAGTAGGGACATTGCCCTTCCCTTGGCAAAAGGCTCATGACACCGAACATCAGTGATGGAAGGCAGGAGCAATATTCCCATCTCAGCGCACAGGGATTGTCAGGGTAGGGGTTGGTACGCAGGTTTTACACCAGCTTGCTGGGCACGCTTTCTCTGGCCATTTCTTACCCAAGAGAGGTCAAAACCAAGAGCAAAAGGCCTGAGGTGGGATAAAAAGGAGCCTCCTGCCCCTAGAAGCTCTCTGCCAGCCCCCACCTCCGGATCAGGAACCAGCAGGGAAGCACTTACCAACTTACCAATAGGTAAGGCTCTCATCTTACCGTTCAGACACTCCATTTCGGGCTCTTCACCCTCCGGGTGCTTCTTCAGCCGCTTTGCTTTCCTCCGCTTCTTGCAGTAAAACATCAGTCCCAGCACGATGATAATGTAGGCAACGGCTGCCCCCACCGAAAGCCCAATGGTCTGGATCATCTTGTAGGGCGTGTGGCTGCCAGGGCCCTCGTCATCCTCCATTGCTGGCTTGTCTGGGGGGCAGCAGAGGACACCAAACCCCTCAGGGTGTGCAGTGATGGCCAAAACCACTGGGAATTTGCCCTCAGGGAAGTAAAATCCCCGCTGCTGTGCTGGCTGCCTGGTCCATCCATAGGGGTATAACCCACTGCATCCCAGTGGGGATGGATGGCACCGTGCCTGGGCCAACAGCAGAGATACACGGGATGCCAAAAAGGCTGCACCCCGACGTTGAGAACCTCCCTTACCTACGACATAGAGGAAGGCCTCACGATGCTTGATGTTGCAGCTGTTGCCAGCAATGCACGTGTATTTTCCCGAGTCCTCGGTGGTGACGTCGTAAATGACCAGGGAGCCGTTGGGCATGATCTGAATCCTGCCAACCACACAAAGCCCTTTGCAAGCGTGAGAGGGCAGACACAAGCTTGGAACCCCTGCAGCCCCACCACCCTGGGCTTACATTCCCCTGCCCCAATCACAGGCTGCACCATAGTGCTGCGGCTCTTGGGCCAAGATGGGGGGGCCCAAGAGCGCTGCAGCGCAGTGTGAACCCACTTTTGCTTTGGGACACAAGCTGCATACCTGGGCAAGAGCTTGCCGGGGTCCAAAATCTTGTCCTTCCCTTTCCATTGGATATGCGGCACGGGGTCACCCTCTGCCTGGCACTGGAACATGGCTGTGTGCCCCTGGTACACCGTCGTGGGCTCTGGCTCTAGCTTGAAGGTGACGTAAACTGGAGGTAGAGAGGCCAGCGTGAGCCCATGGGATGGCACTGAGCCCACACAGGGGAGCGGGGCCAGCACCAGCACATGGACACGTCTCCTTGGGCAACATGCAAAGGCACTGGCAAACTGGATATTCCACTGCCGTGGGGCAGGGCCGGGTGTCAGGACAGACACCTCTCTCTCCCTCCACACTGATGTGCCACCCAGACATCCCAGCTGCCAGGGCAGCAGAGCAGCCAGCCCCATCCGCCTGCCCCGAGCCCTCACCTGCTACCACGAGCTGCACGGTGGCTCGGATCTCGCCCTGAGGGCTGTTGGAGGCGATGCACGTGTAGTTCCCGGAGTCACTCCGGCTCACCTTGTGGAAGGACAAGATGCCAGCGTTGTGGCTGACGTGGGACGGCAGGCTGCTCCCATCTACAGGGCGGCAAGAAGAGGGATGCAGCAGTCACGCATGTGGCGCTAAGCTGTGTGCCAGCTCCCCAGCCTGCCATAGCACGGCTGCTTCACCCATGCCGGAGGCAGGCAAAGCTCTGGTGACCCACGTTGGAGATGGACATGTCCCATCTGTGTCTCCTTCACCTGTTTTAGTCCACTGGATAGTGGGCTTTTCACGGCCAGTGGCTGAGCAGCTCACTGTAACTTCCTTATCAAACTCCATGCACTGCAGTGGCTGGGGCGGAGGGGTAAACTTCAGCTTCTCTGCAAGAGACACAGGCACCATGAGGCCTCCCGGCACCAAACCTGGGGACATTATACCCTGTCCCCTGCCAGGCGAGACAGCCCCCACCAGCATACCTAGCACGTGCACCCGTGCATATCCCTCGATGCTGCCTGCCGGCGTGCTGCTCACGCACTTGTACATTGTCCCATCGTACACCTCCACGTTGTTGATGCGCAGCGTCCCGTTCTCAGAGATCTCAAAGCGTGAGTCCTACTCCAAAAGGAGGGAGGGAGGTAGAAACACCACTGTCACCTGCCTTGGGCTCATTGATGCCTCTCTGAGGCTTTGCTTTGCCATGTCCCACATGGACACAGCCAAGAGCCACTTGGAGAGCTAAAGCAGGCTGCTCCATCTCTTCTTTCCTCCCCCAAAACCACCAGGTGACCCACAAAGCAGGAGGATGGGGACCGTGCCAGAACAACGGGGACAGTGCCAGGAGGACAGCCAAGGCACAGATAATGGGATGATGCCAAGCTCAGGAGCAAGGTGAGAAACAGCAGTGGTGGCGGAAGAGGGAGCCAAACAGCTGCCTTCAAGAAGTGCCCAAGAGCAATGGGGACTCATCCCGCCACCTCACCTCAGAGATGGAGACGCCGTTGCGGTACCAGGTGACAGTAGGTTTCAGGGAGGCCTTGCTGAGGCAGTGCAGGTATCCTGGCTTGCTCTCCTCCAGCTGGCTGTCCTTGGGCATCTCCACCCACTTGGGCACCGCTGGGCACAGGGAAAAGGGTGTTATATGGGGCCACTTGCTGCCTCTCCAGCCAGCACCGACATGGCCCAGCCTGGTGCCCCTGGGCAGTCGTGGCTGCTGTGCTTTTCTGCACCCAGGAGGTAACACACTGGCCCTCAACGGAGCACTCCAGCTCCCTCTCCAGCCCCTTGCCCTGCTCCCAGCCCTTCTCCAAAAGTTGCCTACTGGCCACAGTGATGCTCAGCTCCTGTTTCTTCTCTCCAGCCTTGTTGGCAGCGTGGCACGTGTAGGTCCCTGCATCCGTCTCAGTGATACTGGTGAAGACGAGCTGCTCCGCCTCTTGGTACACTCTGCCAGTGGTGGGAACCTGCTTCTGGTCCCGTTCCCACCAGACCTGAGGTGGGGGTACACCCCAAGGGGCCACGCAGGCCACACGATGCTCTTGGTTGGCCGTGAACACCTTCGGGGAGAAGGGCGCCATGTCTTCAATCTCTGAGAGGAGCAACAAACAGTGGGGCTCAAAGAGGGCAAGAGCATGTGGCTGCCCACCCCAGTGTCCCCGTCCCTGTCGGAGACACCAGTCAAGGAAGGGAAGCACAAGTATCTTTGCAACTTCATCTAGGCAGAAAGAATGCGCTGCTCCACAGACTGACTAATACTCTCTGTACCAAACCCCTGCCTTGAGGGGGCAAAGCGACAGAGCAAGCTCAAGACCCGCTGCCCACCCTACCGCTATCCCCAGGGCCTCACCTGCCAGCCGTAGAGTCGCCTCCAGGACAGATGGTTTCCCCTTCTGCCCCCGGCCAACACACTTGTAGACCCCAGTGCTGCGAGCTCTCACCTGGGGGATCAGCAGTGAGCCATTGGCAAATATGATGGTCCTGGGCATGCAGGGAGAGACAGGGCTCGGTTGGGCACCTTGGCAGGACGTGCGGCAGAGCTGCAGCCCTGCAATGTCCTGTACAAGCCCATGGAGTGAGTGAGGAGACCTTGGTGCCAAGCCAAAATTCTATGGGGTGGGGAGCAGCATGTGGGCACAAGCTGATGGAGGGATGCACGCTTCGTGGAGAAGATGAGCTAAGAGAAGCGTCTTCCCTGGAGCAGAGCGGGCTTTTCTGGAAAGCCGCACCCCAAAGTGGGCCAGCTCCAAGAGTCAGCGCAAGGGGAAGAGGGCACAAGGTGGCGCCCAGGAGCTGTCAGGCCGTTGGTCACCTCGAGCCCAGGTGGCACCACTAACCTTGTCTTGGTGACATCTTGTCACTGGCAATCACCTTGCCCACCCCATCTATGAGACATCCCTAGCTGTGTGGATAACCACATGTGGGCAGCCTGGGGTGGGAGATGTCCCTGGCTGCAGGAATCGCCTTGGGCATGGGCACCTAGAGCTGGGAACTGTCCCCAGCTCCAGAGATCACCATGGGCAGGCATCTGGAGCTGCAAGACAGTGCAAGGCTCAGGGATTGCTGGCTGGGCATCTGGGGCTGGGAGGTGCCCCTGGTCCTGGGGATCCCTACACCTGGACATCTGGGGCTGGGAGGTGTCTCTGACTCTGGGAATTGCCCTAGTGAGTATCCAGGGCTACCCACTGCGGAGATGTCCCTGTCTCCACAGATGATCACACACAGACACCTGGGCCCGGGAGACGTGCCCAGCTCTGGGGATCACCATGTGCAGGTTCGACAGCCCCTCACGTTATTAGAGAAGAGTCCATTGCCCAAGTTGTGCACAGGTGAAAGCCACATACAAGCACCAAGGCCTTGCTAACTCCATGCCAGCTGAGCGAGAGAGCCTGCACTTGGGTGAGCCTTTGACCTCTCTCTGTCACTTCAGGGCTGTTGTTTCTCCGCTCACACTACCAGGGCCATTACCTGGACTTGTTGGTGATAGGGGTGTCTTCAAAGAGCCACTCTTGTGTGGGAGGAGGCACAGCCGTAAACTGGCAGTCAAACATAGCTTCTTCGTTCTTGGTCACGATGAGGTCCTGTGGGATGATCACTGGCTGGGGGAAACTCTCATCTGCAATGGTGGAGAACGCAGGAGTGTGAGCAGGGGAGCAGCCCGTGAAGGCCTTTCATGGATGTATCACCGGAAAAGCAGAGAGGATCTGGAGTGCCTTGCAAGGACACCCATCCCCTTCCAAGGATCCCCTGAGCACCCTGGACTCATGGCAAACAGGTCCAATCCTGCCACCTGGCCACAAATCCCTTTGTCCAGGTCCAAATACTGCCCTAAGGCCAACGATCCTCCAGCTCCAGCTGCAGCCCAGGACTTGCCTCCAAAGACCAGCACAGCAGCAAGGTGTTACCCAAACTACATTACCTGAAGGCATCTACAGCTTCCAGGGTCCAAATCAAGTTAAAGGAGGGAGGAGCCAAAGAAAACAACACAGACCAGCTCCAGAAGGATGCAGGGACAAATTAACACTGGTGGACAGGAGCAAATCTGAACCAAAACAGCGCGTCTCACCTGTCTCCAGCAAGGCTTCTCAGGGAAGAAGTTGCACCAGCCTGACATAGCCCACAGTAGCAAAAGGGAGGCTGTCACCTGGGTAGTAAATCAGCCAAAACGCACACCAGGAACCACTCACCAATGATATTAAGCGTGAAGTTGTCACGGCTGCATATGGACCCAATGGCGCTGCGGGCACAGCAGTAGTAGAGCCCGTTGTCATTGGGGTTGGCGTTGTGGAGGGTCAGCGTCCGCTCCTTGTTGCTGATGGCATAGGTGTCATGGTCATCGGAGATGGGGACGCCGTCCCGGAACCACTGCCAAGTGGGGCTACAAAAGGGGTTCAAGAGGGTGACTGGGCTGCAGGGCTCACCAGGGATCATGAGTTCAGAGGACACAGCCCGGAGATGGCCCCTTTCCCTGGCTCTCCGTCCCCGCTGCCGGCCCCGGTACGCACACAAAGCCATGAGACATGCAGCCAAGGAGATGGCACATGATCGGAAAGCAACGGAGAGTGACCGCAGCACACGAAGCAGCTCAGCGACCGGCCTGCGAGAGCCCGTCCTTACTGTGCTCCTTGCTACGCGGCTCCAAGGAAGCCGTTTGCCTTCTCCCCAGGTGCTCAGCCACAGTCTCAATCCTGCCTTTCGCCTTCCCTAGACTTTACTGCGTCCTCATAGGAAAGAGAAGGAGAGAGAGAGAGAGAGAGAAGGAAGAGGGGGAAGAGCGCGCAGCAAAGGCACCGGGGAGCCCTGGCAAGACCCACTCCTCGCAAGGCAACCCTTACCGTGGGTGGCCGTCGATGTGACACCGCAGCACCACCGTGGAGGAGGGCTGGATCTCGGCCGCGCTGGCCGGCTGTCTCAGCAGCACGCTGCCCGTCTCCAGCCCTGCGGGGTCAAAGGAAGATCACCATTCTCACCCTCCATACAGCCCAGTAACATCCAGAGTTGGCAGCACAGGGACAGGATAGCTCAGAGACACATAAGCCCTTCAACCAGCACCAGCCCATGGCACAGAGCAAAGGGACACGCACCCTGCCCTGCACGGCTGCTCCTCAAGGGATGAGTTGTGCTCTAAAGAGGTCTGGAATGCTGAGAACATACTTACTGTGGCAAAATCCCCACATATATGGGTCCAATACTGTTTAACATCTGCACCTGGATGACCTGGAGGAAGGCTCAGGGCGCAGCCTCAGCAAGGCTACTGATGATGCAAAATTGGGAGGAGCGGCTGATAGTCCAGACAGCTGTGCTGCCATTCAGAGAGACCTGATCAGGCTGGAGAGATGGGCAGAGAAGAACCTCATGAGGTTCAATAGTAAACAGCACAGGTACTGTGCCTAGGGAGAAATAACCCCAAGCACGTGCTCAGGACACCACTGAAAACACTCTGCACTCTTCACAGTCTTCCTCCTTATAGATACTTTATCTCTTCTCTGCATGCTCCCTTCAGTTACTTTTATGCATTGATAAGACCCCCTCTCACTCTTCTCCAGCCTGAATAGGCCCAGCTTTCTCAGCTTTTCCTCCTATGAGAGGCGGTACAGTCCCTTCATCACCTTAGAATCTGTTTGCTGGACTTGCTCCAGGTCCC
>VWPW01015597.1:0-23761 GCA_013389825.1 Crypturellus undulatus | reverse complement strand
TTGGACCTTGACCCAGGTTCTCATCCCATCCCCAATGAGCACTGCAGGGCGCCTTGGGCATTTGCAAGGACCAAGAGGGACACCCCGATCCCTAGGAAGTGCCGGGAGAGCTTTGCTTTAGGGCCATTCACTTCTGTTTTGCAGAAAAAAAAGGTGTTTTGGGTGTTTGTGATCAGTCTGTACATGAGCATCCAACACACAGGGGTTTCCAGTGTGCATTCCCGGTCCCATTGTGGCGGTGGCTCCAGGATCCCTCTGGAGCAATATGCGGACACGAGGGAGAAATCCCAGCTCCCGGGGGCACAATCCCTATGGGCACCCCCAGCGGCTCGGGAATCCTGACCAGCCCGGAGCCATCCGGACCCCAAATTAGCACATTCCTCATTTACGGCACAGCCTGCCGAGCTGCCAGCCCTGCACCAGGGAGCAGGTCCCTACTGTGGGAGAAAGAGGTATTTTTTTTGTGTGCAGATTCTTATTTCTCTTTAAGGAGCAGAGAGCCGTTTGGCACCGTTCAGAGACTCTGAATATTCCAAAACACTTTAACCAAAAGGGATGGGAGAGCCGGATGCAAAGGCGAGGCCTTCCAAGGAGCAAAACCAATAGGATATCTTTAGGCAGCAGATCCTAACATGATCCTAGGATCTACACGGGGGAGGATTGACCTGCTCTACCCATGGCAGGTCTGGCCAGAGGCACCGCGTGCCCACGGTGCCCGTTCCCCGTGTCCTGCTGGTCCTGGGCAGCTCCGGGCAGGCTCTGCCCTCCCTACGGAGCTCTCCAGCACCGCAGATGCCAGCTCCATCCATCCGGGCGCTCCGGCATCGCTGCCGCAGCCGGAAGGTTTCCCAAGGGCCACCTGGTTTTCCCTCTCCGCCGTCTCCCCCCGGGACGGATCCTCGCGGATGCTTTGCCCTCGGGTCGGCACCGGGACGGGCTGCACGCAGGTAGGGAGCTATTTATACCCCTGCCACATCAAAGCAGCTCCGCGCGTGACGCCGCCGGAGCGCCCGGAGCGCCGAGACGGGGAGGGCTGGAAGCTGCCGGCGCCGCGGATGCCCGGAGCTTTAGTCAGGATTCCCGGCAGCCGAGCGGGAATGACCCGAGAGCAGGACCTGGCACGTGCGTTTGGGAGAGGCTTCGTGTTGGGGAAAGCAGGGCGGCTCCAGGTCCGTCCTCCCGCCCGCGCGGCGCTGCCGGAATGCGAATCCGCTCCCGGACGCTTCTCCTGGCGGCCGGGACAGCCACAGCCTCCGAACCAGGAGGCTGCAACTACCAACTAATGCTGGGGATTTGCAGGGAATATTTTGAACATCAGCAGCCACAAGCAGGGTGTTAGCGAGGCTCTGGGGCAGACGTCACCGCTCAGACCCCCCTGCACTAAACAGAAGTCACTCGTGGGCTCGTTCGGAAAGATCCCGAGCTTCCTCCCAGCTCCTACAGGCTCAGGCTACGGATAGGGAGGGAAGTGTTAAGGGAAGGCTCGGGAGAGCGCCGAGGAGCTGGTCCGGGAGCGCGCGCAGCAACGGGGCTGAGCTAGGCACAAGCACCCTGAGATGCTCTTTGGGCCACGCGCTGTCCAATTATTAAGAAAAGATACTTAAAAGAGCCCAAGAAATCAGAGCGGGTGCTTAATGCAGATGCCCCGCTGGGAGCGCAGCAGAAAGCCCTGCCTGCACCTCAATGAGGAGGACTAGACGGGTATATTTTGTCCCCAGGTGAAAATGAATCTTTTACTGCTGCCAGCAGGGGTTGCACATGGGTATTGAGAGAGCAGGACCCGCGCGCTGCTGCACCCTGGTTTCTGTAATGCACGGAATAACCCGGGTCTGAAACACGGGCCCAGAGAACCGGTTGCAATGGAACCCAGCGCACGGAGCAGGGGTTGTGAAAACAGCACGAAAAATTCATGCAAAAGGCAGGAGTTTTGGGAGCAGACGCCTCTCTGCAGCGCCAGGCTGCTCCAGGGCACCCGCGGGATTCCCGCGCGGAAGAGCCGCTTCGGATGCCCCAAGGAGCGGGGTTTCCGCTCCCCGGGCCTCGGAAGGGATTTTCTCACACCTTTTTCAGGGTTTTTGCTAACAGAATCTAAAAAGACCCTTCCAGGAAGCAGCCTGTTTCCATGGATATGGCGATCCCGAGTCATTCCAGATGCCGAGGGTTTTGCAGGGCTGCGCGGGGACCGCAGCACAAACAGCAGGAGCAAAAGGGAAGGGAGAGGGATGGAGCCAACGGAAAACAACCCCCGGCTTTTGGGAGAGCCCCGTTTGGGGTCCAACACGCACCCCAGCCTTTCTCTTAAGGAGAAGCAGAGCAGGTTTCACAGGGTAACTGCACCCGGGCTGGGATTCTGCTGCTCCATCCCTAAAAACACCCCATACGTTTTAGGCTATCGGCTCCTGGAGGCAGCTGCCAGGGCAGGACACGGGTACAAATGCCATGGACACTTGGATCCATGGGACACAGCAGGGACAGGGCACCCCAAAGCAGTTGCAGGGGAGCAATATAGGGAAATACAGCCACACTCAACTCCCATCTCTTCCACTGAGCCTTTAACACCCTAAAATTAAAACTTTTCCCTAGCTTCTCCCCCCTTACCTCTTTCCAGCATGCTCTCTGCAATGAACTGGGAGCACAGATCCCCATCCCAGGTGCCACTTAGCTAACGGGAATTAGCTGCAGGGCTGCCGGGAATTGCTCACACCTGGGGCACGGGGCTCTGCTCCATCCCCCTCGCCTGCAACCCAGAGCAAAACCCCCTTGCTGGGTGGGCAGAGAGGAGCCACATGCCCGTCCCCATGTGCAGACTGTCCCTTTCTCCCCCTAAATCCCACCATGGGTGCAGGGTGCATCTCCCATTCCAACCCTCATCCGTGGTGCTAACGGCACGGAGTTTCTCTCCGGTTTTTGCAGAGTTTCCACTGCAGCTTCAGCCCATGGGGCAAAAATCACTGCATGCGCCGACCGCAGCCGCGGAGCAGAGCGCAGGTGGCAGCGCGGCCGCCCCACGGGGCGAGCACCATCTGCTCCCCCGTCATCCCGTGCAGCGCCGGCCCCGCGGGCTCCGGTGCCTCCTCCAGCTCCCTGCTCCCCGTTTGCAGCCACAGCAGCACATGGGGTCCCCAGCGCCGTCCTCGGGCTGTCACTCTTGTTCCCTGCTCCTCCGGGTGATCGGTGCATGAAGAGATGCGCCTCTGGGTTGCAAACTCCATGAGCACAACCCGGGTTTTGGTGGATGTTCTGTGGTTACGGATACGATAGAAGTGACAGGACAGTCTGAATCCGGAGTTTCCATCTAAATCTACCTCTTGGCTCGAGCACAGGCAGTTTTGTGATAGGAAAGTTATGTTACAGCAAAACCATTTCATTGAAACGGCACATTCTGGAGACAGACCAAACGTACCAAACGTAGCGCAGGTTTTGCAAGCCAAATGCCAGCAAAGATCCAGCCCTTTGCAGTCTTAGCAATGATCCTTAATAAAAGGGACACTCGTGGCTCAGGAGAAACTCCTAAATCACCCACCGCCGGTGCCAGAGTCAGGATGCTCCTCATTAGGGAATGCTGCTGCACAAGGAGCAGCAGCAGCACTTAAATGCAAATGCTCATCTCATCATCTAACCACGGGAGATTAAATAACATTCATTTATCCTGGTGATAGATGCTGCTCTGCCTGTGCTGGCCTTGTTAAAGCCCAAATCCGGGGCCGGGAGCTCGTCAGCCCCACGGCAGCTCCTGTGTCAGGGTGAATCAGAGCGGCCGGAGCCAGGGCCACCCTCCAAAACAGCCCAACTGTCACCTGGCAGGGACGTGTCACCAGGCTGCGCCGCGGCACATCCACAGAGCACAACAAGGTCCCACCTGGATGCCTTCCAGAGGGATCTTCTCCCAACCGTGTTATTCCAGACTGTTAAGGAGGGAGCTCAGGATGGGGAGAGGCTCGGGAGAATTCCGACTATCCCTGCAGCTCTTTCCCTGCAGCGCTGCTTCCAGGATAATGGATCACTTTCAGCTCCCGAGGCCTCCGAGGGGAACGGCTAATGTAGAGCACGCATGTGTTTTTGAGCGTGCCCGTCCCTCCCTCGCTGCTCGAGGTATTAATGACAGCATCCATTAGCGGGGACGGCAGATCCCCTTTCAGCGCAACAGAAGGCTCTGGAGTGACTGTCAAAATAGCCCATGAAGAGGGGAAAGAACAGCTCCCCGTGGGCCCTCTTCTAATTAAGGGTAGAGGGACTAAGTATCAGCTGCAAAACACACGTCCGCACTTGGAGAAGTTCAGAGTCGGATGGGGAATTCGCAGGTCGGGGGATGCAGATGCCCCGTTTTACCCAGCACCGAGGGGGTCCGGATGCAGCTGCATCTGCAATGGTGCAGAGTCAGGCTCTGCAGCACGATCTGATCGTGACACTGGGGTGACAATTCAAGCAGGACCATGTGGAACAGTATCTGAGGGGATAACTCCATGCAGCCTCTAGCTGCAAGCAGATACAACACCAGCACTGGAGCAATCGCTCCATGGAGGCTGCATCGGGAGCTCTCCCTGCCAACCACATTCCCAGTTTTTGCAAAGGAGCTAAAGCGGAGGCCGGAGCGAGGCTGGATGCAGAAGAGCATCCCTGCCTGCCCCTCTCTGATCCGTTGGAATCGGAGCAGGTACACGGAGCAGATGCAGAGGCCTAGGCCAGACCATGCAAGCTGCAGATCCAGAGCCAGCACAGAACGGGGGATCAAAGTTGTGGACTGGATAATACATAATGAATCAATAACTAATTAAATAATTCAAATCAGCTTAATTTTTACAAGATAACAGCTTTGCTCAGCCACAGGGAAGGAAGCCACGGGGAGAAGCTGGCAGAGGAATAGACACGCAGGAGGTTATCACGACTCACCCCCCTTTTCCCTCCTGCCGAGAGCTCGGCCCGTGTCTGGGACAACAACGCCAAAGCACCCAGGAGAGGCGGGATGCAGTTTGCTCCCATTCAAATCTATATTTTATCAAGTGCAAAGCACAAAGCGCTAATAGAGCCCAGGGAGGCAGCAGCACCTCGTTATGGTTCTGTGCTTAGCAGAGAGCTCGCAGGCTTCCTCGCTCCCCAGGGAGGTTTCTGTGTCTCCCGAAGGGCCAACGCCGGCGCTCCCAAACCGTCTCAAGCTCCTTATTGCAAGTAACAAAGAAATCCGGCGCCCTCCCACTCCTTCCTTTCACGTTTGCCTTAAAAACGAGGGGGAAAATGAATAGAAAAGAGCAGAGCGGCAGCATCTCTGTGTGCGCATCCCGAATGCGGAGGGAGGACGTGGAGCCTCAAAGGATGGGGCTGAGGAAGGAGCAACAAGAGGCATCTTGATTTTAATTTCCTGCTACGGGGTGCAAGAATAATTTGAGTGCTCTGGGCATGGTGACACACCGGTGGAGAAACCAAACGGCAGAGACTGGGGATAGTTAATGTATTAATTAGCGCCGCGACGCTCTCGCCTGCAAGCCCACGCTGCAGCCCGGGACTGCGCAGTGCTCCGCGCTGCCCAGAGCGAGCAAAAAGCTGCTCCTTGTCCCAAAGTGCTTACGATGGAGGCACAAGACCCGGCCGAGGGAAGCGGGCGACGGGGAACAAAGAGGCAGTGTTCGCGGGGAGGCCGTGGGTTTGGCGCATGGGGCGTTAGGGGCATGAGGCTTGTTGACATCGAGTGATTTCATAGGACTCACTCACTTCAGGGCTCGGGGAACAAGCGGCTTTCATGGAAATGTGGCCCAGCCCGTCGCTCTCGGGCTCTAAATGCCCAGCTGCAAGGACACAGCGAACGCAGCCCTCCCGTTCTCCCCGGGAGAGCCCCAGGCTTGGGCAGGGGTCTGTTTTATCAAGATACCCACTCATTGCACAGGGCAGCCAAACGCAGGCTGCGCTGCCAAACCTGCAAGATGAAGCTGCACCAAAGCTCCGGGATTTGGGTGCTTCCAAGCGCCAGGATGAGGCTGAGGTTAGGGGCGAGAGCCAGAGGCTGAAGGGCTTTTCCAACCCCTCCGTGAGCTGCGGTTATTGAGTCTTGGGCTGTATTTTTTAAAGCAGCGACGCGCAGGGAGCTGGGTCCTGTAGGAGGAGGAATAATTTCCCAATGGGTCCTATCATGCCAGAAAGGAAAGGAGACTGCTCCGAAGCCCTGTGTTTCCCTCGGGGGCACCGGCTGCTCCGTCCTCGCAGCTGCACACTGGGCTCTCAAGCTGCACAAATGCCCCAAATAACCTAACCTGCCCTTCTCCTTCTCTTCCAGGATTCCTGCCTCCGCTTCTCCATAGGGACACGACCGAGCAGGCCCTGTCGGAGTCCCACGATGGCAGCGGCCACTGGAGCCGTTCTCACATCGCTGGTCGTCATCTCCTGCGTGGGTAAGAGCAGCCGCGGGACCCAGGGCTTTCCCTGGGGGGGTTACAGAGCCAAGGAAAACGCCTGTGGAATGTCCAACTTCTCCTTGAACCCTTCGGAGAAAGAGGATAGGGGCGGGTGATGCTGCAGAGAAGCCTCCTCTTTGAACCTGAAAGCAGCAGATGCAGGGCACGAGCAGCAGCTCCCGGCCTTGGCGCGACGAGGAGCCGCATCCCGACTCCCGCAGCCAAATCCTCCTCGCTCCCCAGCGCTTCCAGGGATTCCTTTTTGCTGCGCCCCGGCTGCAAAGATTCCCCCTTTTGTCATTCATCAGGGATGGGTTTTGGATCCCAGGGAGCTTCAGGCGCTTCGAGGGTCCCTTTTCAGCAGGGAGACATTTCATTTGAGGCAGCTGAGAACTGGATAACGTCTTCAAGCTAATTCATCATCCCAGGAAGAGACCGCTCGGCTGTCCTTATAAATATCTAATTACCTTTTAATGTTCTCTGGGTCCCAGAGGAGGAAGAGGGAGGGGTGGCTGCCCTAGATTGGGAGGCAATTAGCCTGTTTGGAAATGAGTCTGACCCGAATCTGGTGGAGGCAGCGGGGCCGAGTTGGGCTCTCCCATTAACCAGCTGCGTTCATGCACCTCACGCCCTGTTCAAGCTGAGCCCATAAAAAATGACTCGGAGGAGGGTTGTTTTCCATTGACCTTTGGCTGATGATGCAATGGATCCCAGAAACCAAGGGAAAAAACTCACTGGGAATACGAGCAAGGAACTAGGGACAAAATTATGGCAGCTCCGGCCAAGGAAATGGAGTGGGAAAGGATGGAGCTTGCGGCCTCCAGGTCTGGTTGTCACCTCTGGTCTGGGTGGCCGGCTCTGTAGCTGTCCCCTCTCTACCATATCACAGAAATGAGGCCATCCCAGGGCTACCGAAAAGTTTAAAGCTCATAAAATGCAGAGAGAAGATCCTCTAATGAACAGCCTCTTTGGCCTCTCTCCATGGAGTAAAAGCCACGGGAAATCTCCAAGTCCAAGGCTATCCAAAGCGCTGTCCTTTCACTCCTCAGATAGATGCTCTTTAAAAATAACCACTTTGATTTTGTGCTTTTTCTTCGTGTGTGTTCAAGATTTCCTATAAAACCAATTAATTTTGCAGCTCTCTCATGTGCCAGGCTCCGGGCTGTGGTCACAGCTACAAAGCCAGGGAGATGCTCAAGGAAAACGTCGCTGCTGATGCACTCGTAGAGCAGAGAGCTGCAGCACTGGGGCTGCTTTCCTGGTCTCTGAAACTGCAGGGAGGGTCTCAAAATAAAGCAAAAATCTTCAGCCTTCTGCATCCCTGAGCTTCCCAGATCTGGCTTTCAGCATATTCAGAGCAATGAGGGAAAATCTGAACCAATTGGGTCATTTTGCTCCCTGCAAATTTGTCTTGTGGGCCCCAAGACCTTGATTTTGTGTTTGTTTTATCCCCTATTCCAAAGACAGAGCCAGAGGAAGGTACCTGCTTGGATAACATTAGAAATGACAGTTCTAGAGTGACAGAAACAGCCCAGCTCATCCACTCAGGAGGACCAAGACTTGATGCTCTGCTTCATTCTCAGTCTTTAGTTCTAACCCCATGCTGAACTTGTAACTATTTATTGCTTTAATCTAGCAGTTGTTTGCTTAATGAGTGAGACCCAGACACATTTTACCCCATCACTACTCAGACACCTTGGAATTGTAGATGAAACCAGGTCTGAGCTTCTGGCATTGATTACAGATGAGAAAATCAATGGCAGGCAGTTGAGTCCATAACCTTGGCAGGGAAAAGGGACAGCAGAGGAGAGCAACAGGGGTCCAGGCTATGGGTGGGATAAGAAGCAGGATGAGTCTAACTTGATTTGACTGGGAAACAGCTTCCCAGTGAGGTCTCATATATTATATATGTATAAAATACATATTAATAGTCACGTGAGATAATAATAATAATAATAATAATAATAATGTATAATAATAATATACAAATAAATTATTTACCAGATTGCACACAAATCTCAAAATGCAAAGCTGCTGAACCTTAATCCATTCACTATTATCTACCAGAACCCAATTAATACACTGCTTTCTTATTAATACTGCATTGAATCATGATTATTTTAACGGCTGGTCAGCAGAGAGTTATTTCCAGCTAGGTGCAGCTCAGCACAGCTGTTGCTGACCCAACGGAGCACAGAGATTTGCAGCTTCACCTAATTTCTCCTTTGAGATTATAACTCTACGAGAGGGAAAAAAGGCACCTTCATCGATTTGGAGAGGTTTCGAAGCGCAGAACAAGGCTCCTCTTGTTCCTGCGCTGATGTATGAGCACAGGCGACGTGTCCTGTGTGTCTGTGTGACACCAGGGACCGCGCGGGTCCCCGCGCGGCGCATCCCGCAGCGCGGAGCCCGCCTAATTGCCGGCGTTTGGGCAGCGGGAGCAGCCGGAATGGGCTGCGAGCAGCTGCTCGGGATGCTCCGATCCAATTAGCGGAGCCCTCGGCCCGTGTCGCGCTCGTCCCCGCGCGCGGGGGCTCGGGGCTGGCCTTTCCCTGCTGGCAGCTCCTCCTGCATAAAACATCATCCTCGCCGGAGCGCTTAATTGAGCCAGGGACCATGCTGGGTAGGAAACAGCTTGCTGGTCGGCAAGGCAGTTTTAGGGTGGTTATTAATGCAATCACAAAGCGCCGGGGCCGCCCGAGCCCGTCGCGGGCTGCCGGTGCGGAGGCAGAGCGGGCTGTGCCATGGAGCATCCCGCCTTTTCCTTACATTGGGAAAACGCCTTTTCAGCCTCTGCCTGAACCACGCTCGGGTATAACAGCTCAGAAGCAAATCCTGCGTCTGCAAACTCCAAAGAAAGCTTCAAACTCATCCCCTAAAACACTGCCTGAGGCCGGGCCACGGTGACAGATGGGCTGTGATTTTCACGTTGCTCCTCCTTTTATTCCGGAGGGTTCTGATGCTGCCAGGGACAGCCGAGAAAACCAAAAACGACCATTTTTTTTGTCGCTCAGCTGCTTCTCCCTCCTGTTTTTTGCAGTTTGCTGCCAAGCCCAGGGCGCCCCGAGGAGCTACGGGCCGGTGTTCGAGGAGCAGCCCGCGCACACCCTCTTCCCCGAGGGCTCGGCCGAGGGCTCCGTCACGTTGGCTTGTCGAGCCAGAGCGAGTCCTCCCGCGACCTACAGGTGAGCTCGGCTGCTCCCGGCCTCCTCGCATGGCCACGGGCCACCCCATCCAGGTCACACATTGGGCATAAACCCGATTTGAATCCCGTAACACCTTAGCATGGACATAAACCCAACCCGAATCCCATAAAGCAAGGAAAACGAGCGAGCGCAGCCTCCGCGGAGGCTCTCACCGCTGCTGCGCTCTCGGCAGGTGGAAGATGAACGGCACGGAGATCAGGACGGAGCCCGATTCCCGCTACCGGCTGGTCGCGGGCGACCTGGTGATCAGCAACCCGGTGAAATCCAAGGATGCCGGTTCCTACCAGTGCGTGGCCTCCAACGCGCGGGGCACGGTGGTCAGCAGGGAGGCCTCCCTCCGCTTTGGCTGTAAGTCCCGTGTTGGTCTCCACACGGTAAATGAAAGAATTGCGGGATTCCCCATTGATACGGGGCAGAGAGAAGCTCTGGTACCTGAAATCCTCGATTTGAGGATTCCCCCAGCGCCTCCCACTAACCTGGAGGTGCTGCAGGAATGGATGCGCTGCCAAGAAAATCAGATTCTGGGTGTCCCTCTGTGAGGCTGCAGGACAGACGGGCCTCGGGGTGGGGATATGAGCGCCCCTGCCATTCCGTTGTCTCCTGAAATACAGGTTTTGTTAAAGCAAAGAGTCTGTTGAAGGGAAAATATACTCTAGATTTATTCTGTTTTCTTGCTTACCTCGTAAGCTTGCCTTCCCCTGCCTTCCCCTTGAAATAAGTCAAGGTCCAGATAAAATACGGTGACACCTGCAGCCGTTTCCTCCAAGGCTTCACCTTGCGTGTTCAGTTTTGCAGGAATTCTCCGCGGAAGAGCGAGACCCGGTGAAGATCCCCGAAGGCTCCGGGGTGATGTTCACCTGCAGCCCCCCTCCGCATTACCCAGGTGAGGCTCTGCAGAGCAGGGGCCAGCAGGAGAGATGGAGAACGTGATTCCCAATGAAGAAACAGGCCCTAGAGCATGCAGAAATCAACTCTGATGACAGCTCAGGCTTACACTGGTCTAGGAAGTTGCCTCCTTGCTTAACCCAGCTTGAGAGGACACAGGCAACTCCGTATTTTGTGCAATTCATTCCTTTCTCTTTTCCACATAGGCCTGTCCTACCGATGGCTCCTGAATGAGTTTCCCAACTTCATCCCAGCGGACGGAAGGCGCTTTGTCTCCCAGACGACAGGAAACCTTTACATCGCCAAGACGGAGCCTTCGGACCTGGGCAACTACTCGTGCTTCGCCACCAGCCACATCGACTTCATCACCAAGAGCGTCTTCAGCAAGTTCTCCCGCCTCAGCCTTGCCGCAGACGGTCAGTGCTGCGGGATTATCCCAAGGGGACAAATGCAAAATGAAGGAGCCGCCTCAAATCCTTGCACAAATCACCCACCAGCCCCTCGCAGTGGGATTTAAGAGCTCACAAAAATATTAATTGGATGGAGGGTGGGGAACCAGCTCTCCTCCCAGGCCACGCTTCCATCAGCAAGGAGCCTCCGTGTGCTTAGAAAGGAGAAAGGCCCCAGGAAGAGCCTGGCCAGGCTCAAATTACCCTCTTGGAGGCTGGTGTCCTTGTAGAGGGACAGCAAAGAATCCTTGGGCAGGGCAAAAGGAGTTGAACATGTAGGAAATTGAGGATAAATAGTTCCGAGATGTTAAAAGAGAGATTTAGAGATTCCATAATAGCCCTTTTAAAAACAAAATAGAAACTTAGCATCTCCTCTCCTATAAATTATCCAGAGCCATGAAGGTTTTGCAAAGCAGCAACCCTTGCAGGTACCTTTGCGCTTTGAGTCCCCACATGCCTAAGGTCATGCCGAACTCCCTAACGGTGTTTTCCTTGCAGCAGATGCCAGGCAGCACGGACCCACCATAAAAGCCAGGTTTCCCGCAGACACCTACGCGCTGGCCGGGCAGATGGTGACTTTGGAGTGCTTCGCCTTTGGAAAGTGAGTCCCGTGTCCGTGTCCCCCGGGCGCAGCGGGAGGGCCACCCTCTCCTTGACTCATCCTGTTGTAGAAAAGAGACAGAGCAGGGAAAGGGAGAGGAATGAAGCGGCGGGAGCGACTTGTGTTGCAAGCCAAGGCCCAGCTGGGGTGGGAGCAGCGGGGCTGAAGAGGGCTCCGATTGAATCCATGGCACGGGATGGGGTGTCTGCCCCAGAGCGGGGCGTCATCCCCTTTCCCTTCGCACAGCCCCGTGCCCCGGATCAAGTGGAGGAAGGTGGACGGCTCGCAGCCCTCCAAGTGGCTCTCCAGCGAGCCCCTGCTGCAGCTGCAGGACGTGGGCTTCGAGGACGAGGGCACTTACGAGTGCGAGGCCGAGAACGCCAAGGGGAGAGTCACGCACCAAGGCCGCGTGATCGTCCAAGGTAACGCGACGGACACGGGCCGCTGCGGAGCGCACCAAGGCGCCCCAGGCGACGCTTGAGCCTCTGGCTTCTGCCTCGCATCAGCCCCGGTTAGACCCAGCGCCGAGGGCAGCACCGAGCTGTGCACATCGCTGATGCCTCCTCCGTGGAGGAGGCTGTGGCAAGGGTAGAGTCCTCCTAATTTGCCCCAAAGCAAAAATAAAACACAGTAAATCAGATGGAAACACAGTGGTAAGAATCATATTTTGCTCTTGACTGAGATCTCCAAGCTTAGGGTACTCGCTCAAGGGTTAATACTTGGTGCTAATAATCAGATACAGTCAAGCAGCAAACTTAATCTGGTTCTTTTAGCCCACATGCAATCTCGCTCACAGTTCAGGGCTGACTGCATTTAGTCTTAAACAGAGGAAACTTAATATTTTTCCTTAAATCTGCATTCTGGCATAATTTTGCACAGTCTGCAAGCCAAGCTCAGCCTCAGCCTCGCTGCATGAAAGGCAAAGGCTGTTAGTAGGGTGAAACAGGCGGTGATAACTGAACGTGCCAGCGCGGGGCTGATGCGGAGAGCATCATGATCCGGCTGAGAGCGAGCGGCGTCTCACGCGCCGCCCCCGGCTCCGCCGTCTCCCGCTCCCTTGCAGCTCAGCCGGAGTGGCTCACGGTGCTGGCGGACACGGAGGCCGACATCGGCGCGGAGCTGCGCTGGAGCTGCGCGGCGGCCGGCAAGCCGCGGCCCGCCGTGCGGTGGCTTCGCGACGGGCGCCCGCTCGGCTCGCAGGTACCCGCGCGCGCGCGCGGAGAGCCCCGGGGCGCGCGGTGACTCCAGCTCCAGCCCTGGATCTGCCTCTAGTTCATCTCAGCCCTGTCTTACGACCCCCCATTTCTATCCCACATTCCCCCATGAGGCTGCAAAGCAAATTCCTCCTCCCATCGCTGCCATCCAGTCATTGTTTTCCATGCAGCTATGGGGACCAAGAATCAATCAGAAGGACAGAAAAAGTAATACCTTGTGCCTGTCTCTGTGTGATGCTACTGCTCAGGCACTCAGAAGTCTCAGCAAAGACAGCACAGTGATGCGGGGTGGCCTGGATACACAGAAACCCCCCCAAAAACAAGGCAGAAGAGTCTGTAAAAGTCTCTTCAAACTGGCTAAGAGTCCGCGATGAAACTCAACCCTGAATGCCCAAGGCTTGAGTTCCATTTTTGTTGTCCTCCTCTAATGAGATGATCCTCTTGTTTGCACAGAACCGCATCGAAGTGAGCGGTGGAGAGCTGAGATTTTCCAAGCTAGTCCTGGAGGACTCTGGCATGTATCAGTGTGTGGCTGAGAACAAGCATGGCACAATATATGCAAGTGCTGAATTAACAGTGCAAGGTAACTCCTCGTTTCCCAGTGCTCTGCGTTTCAATGGGACACTGAAGCATTTTGTTTCTCTTCCTAATATACTACGCTTGTCATAGCAGAGTATGATAAAAGCAGACAAAAACTGCTTCACTCACCATTGAAATATAGTTGCTCGTTCAGCAAACCCTTCTAAAATTTGAATATTGTGTCCATTTTTGATCTTGTGTCGATTCAGCTATGCCAGGAGGGCACAAGGACATCTGTTTTAGCTACAGAAAGTGTACAGGACAGCCAGCAGGAGCAGCACAAGCTCCCTTGGACTAAACAACCTCTTCTTTTTGGAGGAAATTGTTCAGAGAAGAGTTCAGGAGCTGTTTGGCTTTGAGGGCTGGTGCTCATTGCGCTCATTAGTCTAACAGTTTATCTCCCGTTGGTCAGTAGATGTAAGAGATGAACAAAAAGCTCTAAGTAGCAACCGTCCAACAGCAGCACATTGCAATGCAAGAGGCCACCGAGCCCTGTTGCTTCTCCGCAATTCCAGGAGGAGCTTTAGGTGAGCTGGCCAGCTGCACTTGCAGCGGGTCAGGATATTGCAGGGAATCTCCTCTACATTTTCCAAAGCAGCTGTTCTTGTGCCTCTCAGAGACCTTGCACTTGTTAGGGTCATGTCATGAGTATGACAGCCGTGTCATATGCCTTGGCAAGCACTCGAAGCCGCGCAGCGTTTGGCAGCAGAGGACTCACCCCATCCTGCTCACCCAGATATTGCCATGCTTCTATGACAGAGTCATCTGACAACCAACGAGTATCTAGCTAAAGCACAGCTAAAATGTTCATCTAGCAGCGTTTTCTAACCAGCCTTTAATCCTCTCTTGCTTCCATAGCCTTAGCACCCGATTTTAGACT
Organism: Crypturellus undulatus; assembly: GCA_013389825.1. NCBI lineage: Eukaryota > Metazoa > Chordata > Aves > Tinamiformes > Tinamidae > Crypturellus > Crypturellus undulatus. The sequence goes on along the minus strand of VWPW01015597.1, from coordinate 9,564 downwards.
AAACCCTGTGAAGCGCCTCATCCCCGCAGCCCGCAGTGGGAAGGTCATCATCCCGTGCCAGCCTCGAGCAGCACCAAAAGCCACTGTGCTCTGGACCAAAGGGACCGAATTGCTCACCAACAGCAGCAGGTAGCAGCGCAGAGTCGGCTTCTACCTATTAAAAATAGCTGAAACCGCCTCTTTTCTTGCCACAAGTGTGCTGCTGCACCTCTAAACACACAGTTTGCTATTCCTCTGGCTTCTCCTTTAAGGACTCTTACATAACATCTTGCAGTCCTATCTTTATCACCAATTTCTCTAAGATCAGCAAGAACTGACAACTTGTCAGGCAGGCAGAGTGAACAGGGATTTTAACCTTCCTTCTCGTTGTGGCTCTTCTTCCTTTCCAGGGTGACTATTACCACGGATGGCACTTTGATCCTGCAGAATATCAGCAAATCCGATGAGGGAAAATATACCTGCTTCGCGGAGAACTTCATGGGCAAAGCCAACAGCACGGGAATCCTCTCTGTGCGAGGTAGGGAGGCTGCTTTTGGCCTCGCTTTGGGGTCAATCATTCAAAAAAAAGGAATATCATGGGGTAAAGAGAAACATATGACTTAGAAGCAAATAACAAATATAAGAGAAGCAAATGACTCAGGAATCTGAGTCATTTCAGCCTACAGCACAACAGTCTTTCTACCTAACTGGCCATTCCTTTCCTACCATCCAGAACCATCCACCTTTTACCATCCAGTGTAATCCCTTATCTCCCTGCTGTAAATCTGCAGATGGTTCCTGCGAGAGGGTGATGAGAAGAAGTTAGAAAGTTGATTTGGATGCTCTGAAGAATTAATACAAACCTGCTGCGTGCTACCTGCCCCTCACTGGTTTTATTTTTCTTATATTTTTTATTTTTTTCTCTCTGCAGATGCCACCAAGATCACGCTGGCCCCATCCAGCGCCGACATCAACGTGGGTGCAAACCTGACTCTGCAGTGTCACGCGTCTCATGACCCGACCATGGACCTGACCTTCACCTGGTCACTGGACGACTTCCCCATTGACTTTGACCAGTCAGAGGGGCACTACAGGCGGGCGAGCGTGGTGAGCAGAAAGCGCAATTATGCGCCCTGAAAAAGGGCACAAAACTGAAGCTTTTTTGTTTCCACGTCAAACGCTGGATCATGACCAGCCGTGATCTAATGCTGTCCTCGCTGCCTTGTCTCTTCTCCGCACAGAAGGAAACTATTGGGGACCTCCGGATCTCTAATGCCCAGCTGAAGCACTCGGGGCGCTACACGTGCACAGCCCAGACCGTGGTGGACAGCGCGTCGGAGTCGGCGATGCTGACCGTGAGAGGTAATTTCTGCTCCTCATAAGCCCAAAGCAGCAGGATAGTCCTCGCAAGGTATTAGCACCATCTTCCCTGGCGACCTAACATTTGAATTGGACAGGATAGATTTCAAAAGCTTTGAAAGAGGGCAAAAATTGAGGATGGAGTGAGACCTCCTACCCTCCAGAGGAGAGACCTGATCTTAATTTATGACTTTGAGAATTTAAAGTGCAAAAGAACTTCAAATTGCTGTCACAAAAGTAACGTGTTTGTCCCTCTGCCACCATCTCAGGACCTCCAGGCCCGCCGGGTGGGGTGGTGGTGAGGGACATCGGTGACACCAGTGTCCAGCTGAGCTGGAGCCGCGGCTTCGACAACCACAGCCCTATTGCCAGGTACCTCGTCCAGGCCCGGACCCTGCTCTCCGGCAAGTGGAAACAGGCACGGACCAGTAAGTGTCCCCAGGGCCAAAGCAGAAGGGCTCGGGTGTCCCCTCTTGGCAAGTTCTCACTCTGCATGCGCTGGCTGCTGCTTGCTCTATGTGCTCCCTTCTCGTGTTGTTGGGTTATATAGATCCTGCCAACATCGAAGGCAACGCAGAGACAGCCCAGGTGCTGAACCTCATCCCCTGGATGGACTACGAGTTTCGGGTCTTGGCGAGTAACATCCTTGGCGTTGGGGAACCGAGTTTACCCTCCAGCACAATCCGTACCAAAGAAGCAGGTATGTAGAGATGGAGACAGGAATCAGGGATCCCCTTTGCAGCAGGGAGGCTGCCTTGAACCCTGCCTGGGGCACAGACAGATCTGAGGGCTATACAGCTGGGGCCACCCCAGAATTTGGGGTCATTTTACCTATTTACGTATCAAAAATCAAAGAAGTGCCAACTTTAACAGCATTGGCTGTTAAATACCGATGAAATACATGAAACTATTATAACATGTCAGCTGTAAAAATCAAGAGCAATTCCAGTCTCAAGTGCTGCACCTTCCGAGCAGCAATGCCTGGAAGCCCCAGATTGCTAAAAGAAAGCGAGTTTCCCATTAAATAGCTGGCACTGCTAAGGAGATAGTATCCAGTGCTGCTCAAACGTGTAATAAGAAGGGATATAAGAACAGCAGGAGGAATGCTCTGAGCACACGGAACGCATATTAATTCCTTTCTAATAAAAGCTCTCCCACATATTCCTGCTTTGGAGCTCGATTCCCGTACTTGCGAAATGCTGTCTCCAAATAAACTCAACCAGGGACAAGTTGGTGCTCTAGATGACTGTGCAGGTGCACAGGAGCCAGCGTCGTTGTAAACCACGTCCAAGTCTGGCTAATCCCAGGCTTGGCAGTGTCCAGCTTATTGTCGTCACCAACCTTTTCTGCTTTTCTTCCCTTTCTGGGACTCCAACAGCACCTACAGTGGCACCATCCGGGCTCAGCGGAGGCGGAGGGGCTCCCAACGAGCTCATCATCAACTGGACGGTGAGTGAGGGCAGGAATCACCTTGATCCTGTTGGGACACCAACACAGCATGTATAACCACAGGGTGAGATGGAGCCAAAGCCAGGATTTAGCAGCACCCCAAAATCCAGCTTGTTGCAAGGGGATTTGCGCAGCCACAACCCGGGGGGGACACGCAGGGGACAATTTCCGTGCGTGGAAATGCTCACCCAGCCCCACGGCTCCTCTTTGCCCCTGCCCCGCTCGCAGCCCACGCAGCGGGACTACCAGAACGGCGACGGTTTCGGCTACATCGTGTCGTTCCGCAAGAAGGGCACCCAGGGCTGGCTCAGCGCCCGGGTGCCGCACGCCGAGTCGCTGCACTACGTCTACCGCAACGAGAGCATCGGGCCCTACACCCCGTTCGAGGTGAAAATCCGGGCGTACAACAGGAAAGGAGAGGGACCCGAGAGCCTCACGGCCATCGTGTACTCTGCAGAGGAAGGTGAGGAGGGACGGCAGGGATCTCCTATCCCCAGGGCTTCGTCCAGCCACGGGGCAACGGTGCTGCCGTCCAGCCTCCGCTCCCAGGAGTGCTGCCTGTATCCAGGAAAAGGGGGTTATTCCCTTTTCTTGGCTTTTTCAGAACCAAAAGTGGCTCCTTCCAGAGTTACCGCCAAGGCTGTGCTGTCCTCCGAGATGGACGTGTCCTGGGAGCCTGTCGAGCAGGGAGACCTGACTGGGGTGCTCCTGGGCTACGAGGTAAGAGCTGTCGCTGCAGCAAGGGACACGGAGCCTCGGAGCAGAGCCCTGAGCAGCAAACACCTCGGTATCGTGGAGACAGAGAGGCTAAAGGATTTCCAAAGACGAAGGACGACAGCACGAGGCCCCGATGAGATCAGTATTATTGCTGATGGGAGATTAGCAAGAGAAATATCCACTCTTATCTACCTGCCTTTCCCCATGGGTTGTAATTTTGTTCCCAGGCCCATGCTGAGCAAGACACACAAACAAAAACCAAAGGATCTCCAGCCCTGGCCTCGGATGGAGCAGCTTAGGTGTTCGCAGGGGTCTTTATCCTTCACTTCATCCCCACTAAACCCACCTCTTTTCTATTTAGATCCGCTACTGGAAGGATGGCGATAAAGAGGAGGCTGCTGACAGAGTGAGAACAGCAGGACTGGTCACATCTGCTCACGTCACGGGCCTAAACCCCAACACCAAATACCACGTGTCAGTCAGAGCCTACAACCGCGCCGGCACGGGGCCCCCCAGCCCCTCCGCCAACACCACCACCACGAAGCCACGTGAGTGACACCGAGCGTCTCCCCTTGCACCTTGTGCTGCCCTGGCCAGGTCATCTCCAGCTCATGCAATAATCAGCCAACGGAGCAGCTTTTACAGCCCTGTCCTCTAAAGCCAGGGAAACAGAAGCCCCCGGATTTCCCTGGGTCACCCTTGCGGTCTGTGCATCACTTTCCTGAGATCTGTGCTCAGTCACAGCCATCAAGAAATATTTTGAGCCTTGCATGGAGAAAATATCATTATTTTCCATGTGAATATATGTGCTTTTGCTTCTTTTCTATATGGTGCTTGTTTTCTATTTTAAACCAACCAATAGCAGCACCACCAACGCTCTCAACTAGCCAGAGCGACCCTGGAGACAGTTGTAACTGCAACAACCTTCTCGCAGCTCCCTGTCTTATTGAATATCTGTCCCGCTTTGTATCTCGTAGCACCAAGGAGGCCACCAGGCAACATCTCCTGGACTTTTTCGGGGTCTACCGTCAGCATCAAGTGGGACCCGGTGGTGGCACAGGCAGACGAGTCTGCGGTCACAGGGTACAAGGTACAGGCAACACGTGGCAGACCGTCTCCAACGGGGAAATCCCTGTGGAAATCCTGGGGAATTCCCTGGGGAGATCCCAGTGAGCATCAACTCACACTCGCCTCTTCCAACAGATGCTCTACAGGAAGGATTCCCACTCCGCTCCCACGCTGTACGTGGCCAGCAAGAGCCGGATCGACATCCCGATCCCCGAGGACTTCACCCACGCCTTCGTGCAGCTCAGGGTGACCGGGCCTGGCGGGGACGGGGTCCCCACAGAAGTTCACATCCTCAGGAACAGTGGTGCGTATGGGTGCTCCTTCCCGGCTGTGCATCCTCCGCACCAACTCGCATTCACAGGGGGCTTCACTGGGAAGGGAGCTCGGATAGAGAAGTTAATTTTAAGGACCTGCCATCTCCTACCCCACTTCTTTGATATATAGTGATGCAGTCATAACCCCAGACCTGGCCACTGTGGTACAATAAGTGCCTTTATGCTTTAAAATCCCACTTTCCATTCTAAGAACATGGGGGAGCATCCCACCCTGCAATCAGTCTGGAATTAGTCCTTGTTTCCCTCACGTCCTTCACTTAAAGGATCTTCCAACACATTCCTCTCCAGCACGGAGCCCGGGATTATCATTTTCCATTCCATTCCCCCAGTATCCCTGGGAGTTCACGAGCAACAAACACCAGAGGAGCACGCAGCACTCCCAGAAGGACCATTTTACCAATCCCCCCAATTTTCTCCCCATTAGAAGAGCTTGTGCCGGTGCCATGACACGTCTGCTCCTTCCCTGCTCCTTTTCTTTCAGGCACCAGCATGATGGTGGAGGACTCCGTGACCAAACCAGTGCCACACGTGGTCGTCCTTACAACTAACTCTCTGCTCATGCTGGCCCTCATGGGCTACCTGGGGCTCTGACGCTTGTCACCGCGACCAGGACTCCGGCACACGCTTCCTCCAAACCTGGTGGGCAGCTCCTTGGCATTTGGCGACTCCAACTTCGAGTTTGTACCACGGCGGCGCTACGGAGAAAGGATTTGACAATATTGTTTAAGGGAGGAAGAAAGAAACACCCTTTTTTTGTTGTTTTTTGAATATAAGATTTCATACAAGATATGGGTCTTTAACCAAGCAAAACATTTTTGAAGAAAGGAGCAAAGCAAAGATTATTTCTACGGGAATACTGAGAGCCAACTGTCCCCTACACTGTATCCAGCAGGTTTTCTGCCTTACGAAGCCATGTACTAACGTAATCAGACTGCTCAACCTGACTTTTTTTTTTAATATGTACAGTGTATTTTGTGGGGCGGGGGAGTGGGAGGACGGGGACTGAAGATTTCAAAGCCATGGGCATGTTTCATACCAATCCCAATTCCAGCCATCTCTACGGAATCGCGGGACAGGACTTGTTTTCCCATAACACAAGCCAAATTTTGCAGCAACCAGCCCAAGGAGATAAAGCCACAAGAGAAACTGATCTCCCTCCTGAAGGAGACGCGTGAATATAAGCGTTTAAATGGTGAAAATCTTTTTTTTAATGACGCTGGTGTTAACTTGCAGCCGCAGCCTGTTGTTCCTATCAACCGTGATGCTGTGAGGTGCAATGTTCAATATTACCCATATCCCATATGCTTTGGGGGTGTTTTTTGTTATATTGTTTGCTTCTTTTCTTATTGCTTGGGGAGGAGGGGTCAGCAAAAAGGTGATGCTCTACCAGCATGCACTGATTTGGAGAGAACGGACCGGCTGATAAGGAGGCTTCCAGATTCTGCAAGTAGAGAAACGATCTTAAGGAAGAAAAAACAAAGAATATTCCATAATTTAAACAGGAATTGGAGGCGCAAGGAAGCTTCCAATGAGGCAACAATGAAAATCTGGACTTGGGCAAACTCATCTCCCCACTATAAACGGTTCCACCTAGTCAAAGAACCAGCCTCAACTTGGGACCGCGACTGAGATCCAGCCAAGAAGTCAGGCTGGGTTTCGGGTGCGAAGTTCAGAGCTGATACCCAAAGATGTATAGGGAGGTCGAGGAGCATCAGGACCTAAAAGGGCTGGGGAATAGTTGTTGCCTATTAAAATAGTGGAACAACCAAGCAACCAAAGTTAAGGAGAAGACGATTTACAGTGTGTGCTGGTTAGTTCCCAAGCTCTTCCAGGGACACCCTCTTGCCTCTACCTTCCTCCACCACAGCTGACAACCCTGCTGGCCTAGAGAGCTCAGTCTTTAGATATTTGTCTAACAAAGAGCCACATTTACACAGCTGGGCAATGGGAAGGGACCGACACGCAGTTTCCGATTCCAATACCAATTGGACTACCAATTCCAATAGCAAATATCAATTCCTCGCCCTGTCTAACCTCACTGAACAGGCTAGTTCGGGAGGCTTCTCCCACCTCTTTCCTGGCCATGGAGAGACGATTCTCCTGGGATAACACATGGAACCTGGAGGCTCCAGGGCTCTGGTTTCCCTGGTNAGGCTTCTCCCACCTCTTTCCTGGCCATAGAAAGCTGATTCTCCTGGGATAACACATGGGGCTCCAGGAGAGCCGATTCTCCCGGGATAACACACGAGGCTCCAGGGCTCTGGTTTCCCTGGCGCCTCGTTGGACACGTTAACAGCAACACGGCCCTGGTTTTGTTAATGCAGGGAGGAGCACGTGAGCCTGAACCAGCACTTGTTTACGAGATGCATCTGGTCAGCAGCCTGGCCCTGCGCTCCCGCACGGGTCACGGATAGCTTGCTGGGGCTAATCTTTCTAAAACTACCGTCCTGGACCCTCGTGAGCACTTAAGAGCTTAGATGCGTAAATCCCTGGCTTCCCAGCGGAGCTCTGTCCCACTGTACATACCCACAGCAGCCCTCTGCAACCTGGGGACATCTGGCACCCGGAGGCAGCGAGCAGGGACCAGCAAATGAGAGGAACGCTGTAAGAGACAGGAGAGGGAAAACAAACCTGAGGAAAATGTCTAAATGTTTAGAGGAAAAGAGAGCCCTTCATGGCTGCTGTTACAAATAATTTCTGGGATAAAGTGGGGAAAAGAGCTAGCAGCTCCCATTAGTAAAACACAGATTGAGGCAGAGTGGACCCATCAGCCCCTGCCCATAAATACTTCCCATCCTTGCAGCTCCCCTGGGAATCACCGCCTCCAGCAGGCTGTAACACTGCTTTAGGAGTAACGTCGAAGTATAAATTATATTTTTGTATGATTTAAGTTTTTGAAGATTTTAAAATATTTTTTATTGATGTTTGGAAGCTTCTTTGGCAAAAGTTTTTTCTGTTTTTACTAGTTCAGCCTTTTGTTATCTCGTCACCTCCCTCATGCTGGGCCTTCAACCTTTCTCCCGCAAATGATAAAAGGAAAATTAGGAATTTAGTGTCAGCCCCAACATGTAGCAAATTAGGGATTGGACGGGAGTTACCTGATGGATACGCGGAGCTAGTGCTGGCCACGATGGGAACGTTTAGGAGGCAACGTCTGCCTGGAGCTGCAACAGGGCTGGGTGACTCGCAGCAGCCCCACGGGAAGGACGTTGCTTGGCAGAGGAGCAGACAAAAGCAGAAGGATTAAAGGAGGTGCCCGAAACCTGCAGGAAAACGCCCGCAGAACTGAGATGCAGAAGCTGGAATCAGGCCTGATGCTGCTGGATATTCTGCAGGGCGGCACCACGGGATAACTCTGCAGCAACAAAAAGCTGCTGCGGCGCTCAAGAAACCCAAGGACTGCGATTCTGCATCCATCGGGGTCCAACCACGCGGTCGTGCAACGCCTCCTACTCACCCTGCTCTCAGAGACACTTCCAAATGTGCCTGGCAAAAACTGTGCCTCCATTCATTTCATTTAACTTTGCAGTTTTGGAAAGCAAGGTGCTTTAAAACAACACGGTGAGCACGGTATCCAAATGCTGCAAAGCCACGGGGTTTAAATAGCAGCAATTTGCAGCCTGGGAAGGTTCATGTATTTTCCATACAACTCTTTGTTCAACTAGATCACAGGCACATTTTGTAAAAGAAGGGAGAAATTACACGAGGTGGATTTCAAACGTTCCAGTCAGCACTGCTCTGTATTGCAAATGGACTTGCAAATATTCTCACATGTAAAATACACGGACAACATTTTCTAAAACCTTTAAGTGACTTACAAGTAGATCCCCTTGAATGTTAAATGGCTTGAATTTGAGGTATGCCTCCTCTTTGCAAAGATAAAATGGTATGAGATCCAGTAGCATCATCAATACACGTTTTAAACCCATGTTTCCACTTCCAACTTATTTTTTTTTGTTTAGTTTTCACAGTATTTTAAGCATTATGCATGCACTCAAAAAGGTACACACAGTGACTCCATATACAGCTCCGAGCAGCTATTTCACCACTCTCTACCTCAGTTTCCCTTTCTGAAACGGCCTGGGCTGCTCAATGCGTATTTACAAGAATTTGTTGGGTTGAAAGAATCTGTTTTGGCCACTGCTGCGACTGCAGCTCGTGGTGGATAACAGGGATAAACTTCCCAGCTTGGGCCCCCAGGACTTTCTTGCAAATGCCTAACTCAGCTAGTCCCAGCCCAATTGACATGAATGTTTCCTGAGCATCACCATGAAGAAGCCCTGAATGAAGCACAGGATAAGCAAATCATCTCTGTGTCGTAGGTTCTTTGCAATTTGGGGGCGTTTCAGTGATATCCAAGAGCTGCAGAATGGGTAAGCATGGGGCAATTCCATGGGGAAGGGAGAGCGCATAGGATGGAGGGGAGGGCGGTAAAGATCAACAACATCAGCACAGGCCAGTTCAGGCCTGGTGGGTAAAGGCTCAATAACCCACTCGGGACCAGGGAGCTCAGATTTCCAAGCTCTTAACAGAGTTTGTTGGATTTACTCTACTGCACTAAGCTGCAGAGCAATCTCCTGCCTCGTTAAGAATCCCCAGGATTTAACGGGTCTGAGCATTTGCTCTAGGGACCAATTGCAGGAGCAACTGGAGTGCC
>VWPW01015595.1:0-90754 GCA_013389825.1 Crypturellus undulatus | reverse complement strand
CTCTCCTCTCCTCTCCTCTCTTTCTCTTCCTTCTTCCTCTCTCTCTTGCTTTAGCTTCCCTTTCCTTACACCTTTGCCTTTCCCCATATGGGACCTTGCACATGCAGCAAAACTTTCTCCTCACCTTTCCTTCCCTCTGTTTTCCTCCTGGAATTTATTTCTCCTTCTCTCTTACCAATGGTCTGTGTATATTCGACTAGGCCTCCAATATTCCTCTTATTCTTGTGACCTCTTCATGTGTGAAAATCTGCTACATCACTTGTACCCTTGTCTGTATTTTCCACACATTTTCTTACTACATTCAGGATATTTTCCTTCACAGCACAGACAAGCAGTCTTTGCTCTGTAAAACATATCCCACCTTTAAGTGATTTTTCCCCTCATTTCTTGTCCATTCTTCTCCTTCCCTTTTACTTCAATCTCATTAAAAAGAACATGTGCTGCTGCAGTCTGGATTTTCCCACCTATTTAATACTCTGTTTCCCCTTTGCATTCCAAGGAAATTGCTTTAGCCAGACTCTTTAGTGACATAAAGTCAAAATCTCAGACTTTTCAAACCTGTCTTCATCCCCACTGACCTCTACACTGCTTGTTATTTTGTTTGAGATCTTTTTATGTCTTTTCTTCTGTGACTGTTCTCACCCGTGCCTCTCTTTCTGCCAGTCTAATCATTCCTTTGACATATCCTTCAGAAATTCCCTCCATATGTCTGCTTCCTGAAGGTGCCCTATAGGGTCATGTCCACCCTTCTCTTCCTTTTCTTTCTTTTTTTCCCCCCTATTTTAACTCTAAATAGTATTATTTGTGTATATCACTTCAACTGTCNTTTTTTTTTTTTTTTTTTTTTGTGTGTGTGTGTGCCGGCCTTCAGATTTAGTTTTCCATACCAGCAGACCTTCTTTCTACACAAACTAAAACCTAGATAAAATTACAACCTCAGCTGTGTGGAAGCTAGGAGTAATTTAAAGTAGCTTTTTTTGATAGATCCATTTATTCAAGAAAAAAAATCCAACACCACAAATAAAAAAAGTTTCCACAGCTAAAATGAAATAAATTTCATAATAATACATTGTATGGTGTAGTAAAAACACTAGTGAAGGAGCTTTTATTCTGTTACAGTTTCCTTTTTTCATTTAGATCTTCAAACACTGTTATACTTGCAAGAAACTTGGCTGATCAATAGAAATGCATTGCAAGTTGTCAAATGAACAAAACGAAGTCAGATAAAGTTTGTCATAGCAGTTGTCAACTGGTATGATGTGATACTCTCGATGAACTACTTCTTTGGAAAACTGTTTTATTCTCAGAATAAAGATGTGTGAAGGTGGACTCTTCAGAGGTTTTCATATCTTTGCATGAGTAGGGCTGGCGTCAGATCTGTGACACTGTTGTGCTAAAGGGAGACGTAATTCAGATGGTTATTCAGACTTCATTGATATTGTATTAACTTTTTCCAGTTTGTAAGGATATAAATTAGCAGGACACTTAACTATTATCTAGTATTACTATCTGCAGATAGCTTCCTGTCTGTATTTAGAGCAATGGCCAATGATCATTATCAAGAGCAGCAGAAAGTTTTGAAGAGGAGAGTAGAGGCAAAAAAGAAAATGAGGAAACAATAGAAATAAAGAATAAAGAAAAAGGAATAGAATTCCCAAATAGAAACAAGAGATTCTGGGAGAAAACTTCTTCCTAGTAAAATAAATTAATAAAAAGAATAAAGAAAAAAGCGTAACATGAAAGAGAAAGAACTGTTATGGCACAGTGAGACTGAAAGAGGGGTGACTGGAGCCATCTATGCTATCTCCCACTGCTTCCACTTGAAATCAGAGGAATAATGCAAATTGAACATCTCCATCATTTGGTAACATTGTTCATTTAATTGATAAAAAGAACACTTTTGGCCTTTCTCTATCCATCATCTACTCCTGTTATTAAACAGACTTTAGAAAACATACAGTGTTGGCTTAGCTCCTCCATCACTGAAGTTGATTTTAATTGAAACAGAAATGAAACACTCCCAAATGCTTTTGTAAATCCCACATTTCAATTTCCAGGTGAAAAATGTTATCTTCTTCATAATGGAGACAAAAGACCTTAGAAAATGTTTAGCTCATTGTCAGTGTTTATTGAGTTGAGAACCACAAACCACAGAGTTTCAGTCAGGAACTCACAAATCAGGAAATGCAAACACAGTCCTCGTTGTATATTTTACTTGGTGCTGAAAGTAGATTATAAAGTCAGATTTAGGTTGCATATTAAGAGTTATTACTATGATGGAAAAGTTTAAATAGTTTCTTTTCATAGATTATGAGCTATGAATTTTTTAACATTCAAAGACATCTTAGCTAGCAATGCTCAGTGGTCTCTTTTACTCAAGTAAAAGGGATTGACATCCTAGCATCAAAAAATATGATGAGTGCCTCTGAGAAGACCCTGAAACATACGACTTCTCTGTGAAAAACAGAGCAGAAAGCAGATGGGAGGCAAATATATACAGCAGCTGAGAAGCATGGCAGCTTAGCTTAGGTATGTGAATATGTTTGCTGATTCATGCCTTTTGTTTCCCTATTTGTAGGTCATTAAAAAGGAAGATGAGAGTATGAGATAATAACAGAAAAACATACTTTACAGAAAGCCCTTGCCACACAGAATTTAGATTTTTTTTTTGAGATTTTGAAACAGTTTATTTTCAAAAGATGATACACTAAATAAGTGTTTTATTGCTATGTCTCTTTCCACCTAAATCACAATATTCACTAATGCCACTTTTGGTGAGTCTGTGCCAGACTGCTGAGATAAGAAAGTTTTTATTTTTTTTTTATTTATTTAATGTTGTGTATATTCACCTAACTATTACATGTTTAAGTCAAGTATTTTTTAATCAGAATGCAGGTTTAATCAGAATGCAGAGAAAGACTCTCAGAAATTCCCAGCACAAGAATTAAAACAATTGTACCTGGGCTGTGTATGTTAAAAACACATGACCATGGACTGTGCTTAATAGTGGCAGTTTCAGTAGTAATATTAGGAAGGTCAGAATAAAGAAAAAAAAAGCAGAGCTGAATATAGGTCCCATAAAATGACTGGTCTCAGTCAACATCAGATATTTAGAATAAAATGCTAATATTAATTTAACTGTTTTAACATAATCTCCTTGCTAGTGATAGGATTAGTTTGTACTGAAATCAGAGAGATTTGAGGACTATTCAAAATAACACCTAATACAGAGAAACATTTCCTAATGTCAGCTGGTTTTGTTACTTGCTTATGTCAAAAGAGAGAGGAAAGCAATATCACAGCATTGATATAAACTCAAAATGCACATCAATTCATCACTTTGCTTAAATTCTACTGCAGTGTTATTCTCAAGGCATTATATTTTGGCCTCAGAAACTTTACTAGACTTCAAAGTCTAGTTCTAAATCACTTTAACTTATAATTAATTATTTCAAAAGACACTCTAAAGTGATTATCAAGAAGTACTGTCAACTGCCTATAAGCATCATTTAAATATTTATGTTCTGGTGTAATGGTATAATGGAAGCAGTTCAAGTGAATGATCATATTTCTGTTGAGAAAGTACAAAAGACTGAGAGGGAAACTCTCAGAGCTGCTTCAGCTTTCTTTGTGTGTTTGATTCTTTTTGCTGAGTAGAGATCTTGAAAATCACTATGGGTACTTTTCCTTTGCATCTCATTTAGCCTACATGAACATTCAGTTCAATTTGATTAATCAGTGCATGTGCTTTACTGATTTTACAAAATCATAATCATCCTATTAAATGTCACACAATTTTACTTGTCTTACAGTATAATATAGAGAGACAGTATAATCCTCTTCATTATTCCCTCTGTCTTTTTTCTTTTATATATTTTAGTACTTATACTTGCATGCTTTCAGGTAATGATCCCAATGCCAATGATTTACTGCTGTTGTTCCTATCGTTATTCCTGTTATTTACATTTGGTGTCCCATCTCAGTGCACAGTGAGAAGAAACCATTAAACGAATGAATAGAGCAGAGAGAAAGGTTGTGTGTCTATCTTGCCATAGAGCTGTACTCTGGGTCCTGGGTAAACTTTCTGGAGAGCTGGAAGAGAAGGACATGGCCAAATGGGATCCCCTGGAATATTTCTGTAGCAGGAGGCAGATTCAGTTGGTCCTAACCAAAAATACCAGTGAAAATGAAGGAATTAAAATGAACCTATGACATAAAAAAGAACCACAATTCAATGAAGCAAAGACCAGGTAATAGATTATGTTTCAAGTTTTCCATTTTGATCTAAATTGCCGATCGATTCCCATTTTTTCCTGTTTAGAGAATTAACCTTTTTTGGAATTCATTTAGTGTTCTATCAAAATACTATGATTATACCAAGAAATACTTAATTTATGATGGTTTACTCATCAAATATTGTGTGAAAATTGGCTTTTGCCATTTTTTTGGCCTATTCTAATCTCTATAACCAAAACTGTTCAGATATACATTTATTTTTAGCATGTTTGAAGCCTTTGGCAGGCACAGAAGAATATGTGCTCTGTGGTATCAACTGTCAACTCTTTTTTGGCCTCATACATCCAGTTAAGATAACGGAAAAGAATATTTCCAATAGCAGTGCAGAGGCAAAAAAAAATTGCACAAGTCTTTTGTGTATAAACTTTTGCCCCGAGTAAAGAAGTCCTTAGAATTATCAACTGAGAGAATGGAAGAGTAGTAGATAGGAACAGCTTCTGAGTTACTGGTGGGCTTTACTACTGCTTGTCACAGACATAACTCAGTCTATTCCAGGTGAGTCAGGAACAATAGTGAATTTCCACTGGATTTCTAGGAAGAGCTTGATACTTCTTTTTCCCATACAAGCTAAAAATCTGCCTTATAGTTATGCTTTTAATATTTTTTAGCTGTTACCCATTTTGTTTTTTAAAGAGTTTGCTTAAGATTTAACATCCATTCTGATTTGATTTTTTTTAGATAAAAAGAGATTGCCATACTGTGTCATTCTTCTTATCATTATTTATGAATTTTCTTTGCTGCTATGACAGAATCTGCTCATGCCCTGACAAGTAGTCATTGTGCAGATGGAGCTACAGACAGGCTAATTATAATTCCAGCAGCAAAGCCCTGGATCGAGACAATTTGTTGTGTGTGCTACATGGCTTTAGAGCCTAGATATGTGGCTTTACAGGCTGGGATCTTTTCATTACAAATAAGCCATTTATCCCACTGTGTATTTTATATTAAATGCCATGACAACTGGAGTGTTTTTTTTCAGGTTGTGTTGATAGATTTTATTAAAAAGTGACTCACTGCCATTAATGAGTCCTTAATTCTTCTGTGAGATGAATTGTGGAGTTTCAAAGCGTTTACTTTGCTTTTATCATTTATTATATATTGTGATCCACATTTGATGCTTAGTTACTCATCTAAGTGGAACGGAACTTGACAAATTTGATCTATGATTTAGCACTTATGCTACTTAGCTGACTAACTTCTCATAATACAAAATGCTCTTGGATTCTAGAAAAAAAATAAATAAATAAAAACAGTCAGAACTAACTGAGAATTGTTGGATGCGTTCTCTCTTCCCTGTGCAGGCATTCGGGCACTGCAGGCCCAGCCATCTCAAGAGGGTTGATCCTCTGTCTGTCTCCCTTTCCTGTTTGCCTGCCTCTGTGAACAAAAGCTGCCATAAAGAATTGAACTGCAAGCAGATATACCATTTGAAAGCATATTACCGAGCGGGGAGCAAGATGTCCACAAGTTCAAGGTTGCTTTACTCTTTACTTTCATACTGGAAGAAGCAAGGGATGCCATTTATCCTTTCCTCTCCTGTTTGCCTGTGTCTAAGTCTAGGAGGAAGATGAGGGAAAAGGGATGAATGCTCAGGCTGTATCACTTCGGTTTGGGAGAACACAGAGATAGGGAAAGCAGTGAGGCTGGGAGAACTGCTGCCCATCCTGCAGAATTCATGGTGATCAGAACTGATGGAAGAAATATGGAAATGGCCATGCTAGGGGAACAGAGAAGGGGAGAATTTATTATGACACAGCATGTAATAGGGATGTCAAAAAACGCTGCTGGTGGTAAGAAGCATCACAAGGAACAAAAATCACCTTTCAGTATATATGTATACGAGTATTCTCCCTACATTCTAGATGTATACGATACATACATTACATACATACATACATACATGTATGCAAGTAACTCCCAGGAAAGTTAAAAATGATACAGTCAAACTAGTTCCATGGTATAAATTTTAAAAAGATCTTTTCTGTACTATCAGTTCTCCGATGATTAGAGATTTCTGATCTCTTTAAATTAATAAGACTTTGCAATAATCGTGGAGACTTTGAGCTGAAAGTATATTTATTTTTCAAATTAAAACGTTATTATTTTGTTCTCTAATCATATTGTATGAATAAGATATTACAAAGAAATAGAAAACCTGCATTGTTAGAAATAGAAAACTCAACTTAAAATGCAGGGTTAAAATGACAGATCATGTGTAGTGTTAAACCATGCAAATCAACTTCATTAAATTATTATTAGTCATTCATTATTATGACTCTGCTTTTAAAAATAATTCTCTTTTTTTTTTCTTTTTTCTTTTTTTTTTTTTCTTTTCACAGTTAAGGAATTGTCACAGGGAGAATTAGTGAAAATCAGTGAATTATGAATGAGTAATTTGTATGGTCAAGAGACAAGAAATTCAGATCAGTACCTTCTTCCAGGAGAAAGAAGACCTAGTTTTTAACTAAGTTTTGTCAGTGCATTGTTCCATGATAAAGGTTCATTGGTTTGTTTAGAGGGAGCATTTAAAAGAAAACTCTTGTGTTAGGTTTAAAACTATACCTAATGTAACTATACTCTCGCAGTTAAGCTATAGAATTTAGCGGAGCTCACAGGAGAAAAACAAACTGAATTCACAGTATCTCAAAAGTATAGCTCAGAGAGAGAATCCCAGACTGATAAGACTCAAAAATCTATTTTCTCATGCACTTCAAAACCAGCTTCACTCTCCCTCACTAGCTGCCTTAGCTGTCATGTCAGAGCAGGCTGACTCAGAGTGTACTGCAGAAAACGTTCCCCTTCGCTACCGTTCTCATTTCACTGCACTGAGCAATTTGCGGGTTAGGTTTGCCAATAAAAAAAAGAGGTCTCACATGAAAATCCACTTCAAAAATCACCTGAGCAGAAAAATAAATGATTGCCACCCACCCAGTGGTCTAATAGGTGGGAAAAAGACTGCACTGTTACGTACCACAGGCACCTGGAGAAGATGTATGTAGATGCTTTTTTCCCTTCGACCACCTTGCCTCTCTCCTCGGGCTTTCGTAAGGCACCCTTGGAGCATAGCTCCATGGAAGCCCCACAAGGTTCATGTCTGTGAGTGCGGCACAGGGGCTCCATTTTGTTCATCCTACAGATGAACAAACCCCAGGGGCTCACGTGAGTTTGAGCAGCAGAGGGCCCGTAGCTCTTGTGCATTGTTCTGGCAAGACCTCTGCTTCCACCCCACCCAGGAGGATTGTAGCATCCCTTCGTAGATTACTTTCTTCCTATATGCTACCAGTTCTTTCAGTGGCAACATTTCCTTATCTGCTCTTGGCTCTTGTTTTGCCTTTCACAAAGTATTTCGCCTCTGAATGGTTTTTACTCATGAAGCACTGGGGAAGGAATATGTGATCTCTGTGCAAACTCCTCAATGCACCTTCATGGCAGCTGGGCAAAATTCAGCTTTTTGTTTTGTTCTTTTAAACTGGTCTGTTGACCAAAGATGTGCAGGAAATGCCTATGAGGTTTCTTTTTTAATGGGCTAAAGTCCAGCCTTAATGCTCAAGGATCTTCTGAAAGCCTAAGATATTTTAATTTCACAAATAGGTAAAATTAAAGAGCAGGTTACAAATTGCTTAAGCAATATTATTTGGAAATGTTTTTAATTGCAGTGTAAATCATTAATTGGGGCTCTTTGATGATAACAAGAATCCTCTGACTTAGGAGATGGGGACTCAGGTGAGGTACACAATTGACCATACCTATCTAGCTGTCCGTACACAACTGACCATATCTATTCCCGAACAGCTTCATATAGAAATGTATGTATGTTGAAGTATTTCCTGCTTGATCTCATAAAAGGAAAAAGCATGTATCCATCTAAAGAAAGACTGAATTTCTTATCTCATGAATCGCTAGATAACATAGATTTGTAGCATCTTACTACTGAGGCGTTTCTGATCTCACCTACCTAATTCCTACTATGACTCCCAGCAGTGTAGTCAGTTTCATAAAATCATGTTTTTTCTTAGTGTTGAATACTTGAAGAAAATTTACATTTCATTTTTTTCTGAATTTATAAATTTACAAATTTTATTCTGAAATAAAGCAGATATTTTCTGTTTAAAACAATAATACTGTATTGCCAAAGAGAAAAGAGACCTTAATAAAGCTCACATAACATGAAACATAAGCATTTTTATATACTGTTCATTAAAAATGCATAAAAAAAAATCCTATATAAACTACATTTTAATATGATTTCTACATATTGTCTACCCTTACAAAACTTACCATTTGGTGTATTATAAAGTTTTATTAGTTAATGTTTCCAAAAGACTCTGCAATTGGATGATTGAAGGACTAAACTGAGGTGTTTCAGCTTCATTGTTTTAACTAAGAAGCACAAGGGCACAAAAAGAATCAATGTTTCTGATTTATGGAAATTAATTGCATTTATATCGTAACTTTTTACCACATGCATCTGTGTGTATAAACTATTCTCGCTGTCTAGTTTGCCTTTTAGTTTCATGAGAATAGAACAAAAGTTATTTTACTATAATGAAGTCATAAAACTAGTAACGAAAAGGAAGAGGAACTGTCTGCTGAAGAGGATTTACAGTACATTCATAATGTGGGCAAGGATACAGATGGGGACCTGGTTGACTTCATGACCAATGTTTGAACTTCATTAAGGGTAATTCTGCACTGAGCATGAGTGTCATGGACACATAGGAAGTATCCAATTGGCCTTAAGGGTCCAAGTTAGTAAACTTGAATAATTGCAAAAAGTTGCACAATCTGCAACATTTTGTGCTGAGCTACACTGTGGTCTTGCCTTTGTGTTCAGGAAATTGGAATAAGAATTATACAGCTGTAAGAGCTGTTCAAGACATCTGAATGAAGATAAACGAAGCTTTGTGAACATTTTTGTGGAAGCAAAATTAGGTGAATCATCTGGCTTTTCACCTGAGGAGTTCAAAAAGGTTTGTTTGCATCCCTGTCCCCTCTCCCAGTCTCATGAAAGCTAGATAAATCACCATCTCATCATGTCTACTTTTCTGCAGAATAATAGATGACCATTTTCAATTAAATGATTAACTTTTAAACGAATACAGTAAACTCAGCTTAAAATTATCTTTGCAGTTAAATTTGTGAAACTATAATAATGACTAGGGATGTAAATAGCAAAATGCTCAAAAAACTCAATTTCTGACTTGAAAAGTCCTTTAGACAACTAGCTCCTTCAGTAGATGCTGAAATGCTTAGAGAGTTCTGGATATTTGTAAAAATTCAGAGAAGTAGATGAAGTCCAGGGTAATGTCTGAGTCTGAGGATCATTTCAATTTTGCCTAGATTCCTAGCTTTTTGAAGGTATGTTCTGCCTGGAAAATGTGGTGGTATATGACAGATTCTATCATATATTTATATACAGAAAGTGTGTTTTATGATGGAGAAGAAGAAACAAATGTGCAGCTGAAGAGAGGACAGGCTGACTTTGGCTGGAAAGATTTTTTTCAGTGTGTGATCTGTAGCTCGAATGAACTCCTACCTCACTGTATCATGTCTTTGAGTACTTAAGGATATTGCAACAGACACCAGAACCACTAAGCCAAAGGGAAAAGCTCCAGTGTTATTTAAACAAAAGTAAATATCCCCAGCTACCCAATAATCATCCCAAGCTTATCTTGTTGCCTTTAAGATCTCAGCTGATATCAGAGACCCTGATGGACCCTTAAATTGGAGGAGAGGATCAGACTTCTTAGAAACATGACAGCTGTCAAAAAATCCTGCCATCCTCATCTGCCTCTGTGCAGTGTAACAGAGGAAAAGAGGGCTTCCAGCTTGCCTCCACCTCTGAGTCTGAATGGAGACCAAAAAAGGAGTTATGAGAACAAAGCCATTTCGTAAAGATCCTCAAACCAACCTTCAACTGTGTTAAATCCTGTATCTCTTGAGAACGTTGATGAAATGGAAGGTAGAAATTGTGCTGTTGAGACAGCTGAAGCAGCTGCCTCTCCAAGAAAGGACATTCTCACAAAGTCCCTGAGTGAGATAAACCTTCTTCACCCCGTTGGAGGCAGTAGCTGTGAAGCTCACAAGTCGTAGAAACAACACGCAATTCACATATATGCATGCTGTTATATAGATACTGTGAGGCAGAAGAAGGGAAGCTATTGCAGACAAAAGCAAAAGATGGAGAGAAGGAAAGGATAAAAATGAAGATCTTTGGTCCTGTTTGACTTCTCTCGAGAGTTTCAGTGATCCTGACCTCTTGAAAGTCTCATTTTCAGAATCAGAATGAACATGTTTTCAGTACTATCAGTACTTCCTAAAATATTATTCTGCATCTACAGTGAAATTGTACAAAATACGTATTTAGAACAGAAAATGCATCAAAATATAACAACGAAGCAAATCCATTGTTACCACTGACCTGCAGAGAAGCAGTCTGTTTAATGAATTATGCTATAATAATTGAAAGAGTAATTTCTATTTTAGTAAACACAAGAAATATTTTATGTATTGTGTTGTGTGGAAAATAGCTAGGATAATTAACAATCATATTGCCAAAAATAAGTGTACAGTGAATGTTATCTTTCAGTAGCCATGAAATTAATACAGAAAGTTCTCTTTCAAGTAAGTGTTCCCTGAGTAAGTACACTTAAATATTATGCTTTTACTCCCATTACAAATAATCAAAGGAAATTTTGTGTTTTGGAATTTGTGATGTTCCGTTATGCAGTAGAAGAAATAATCAATTGCTCATAAAACACAGGCTCTACAATGAATTGCAGTAGCACCTACCTTAAAAGAAAATCAACCATGCCACTTCAAATAAAGTGTGAAAAATTTTGTTTAACCATGTACAGATATAATATGTACTGGTTCAATGATATATCAGGTTATTTCCCTCAGTGAAGGTTGTTCTTGTACTCTCATCCTCATAAGCCAAGGCAGAAAATGAATATTTAAATTGATATGGTTACACATTTGCGACTTGGTTTAAGCAGGTGATTTTATAATAACTTTTCCTTAGTTTTAGCATAGATATTTGCATTGAAATTTAACACGTCAGTAAACACACTTTTTTTTTTTTTGTAGTAGTGACAGGGAATATCTCCTGCATATGCTATCTGACATTCCAGTAGAGGGTTCCAACTCTGTTTCTGTTAAAAGATATATATTGTTAATCTCAGAATTTGACTCTAAAATATATATTCAGGTTTTACATACCTTTGGATCTTTGCTACCTTGCAATATGATAGTAGTCTCCTGGATTACTAATACAGTCTTACAGTATAGATTGTGTCGTTGGGTCTTATTTTATTTAACTACAGTGTATATCTAAAAAGTAAAATGAGGAAGATATTTCATAAGAAAAGCCAGCTGAGGTACTTTCCTAGATGGAAAGAAACTGAATTATATTGAGACATCTTAGCAATACACAGATCCATTTTTTCTCAAAATTAAGAATCTGAAGAGGACATAGAATTTAAATAGATGTTTGTGCTTTTGGTATATTTTAACTACATTTTAAGGACACTATTCTACTTTTTCAGCTCTTCTGCTGATAATCCGGAAATCTCTTCTGAGATCACCAGGGAACTCAGACAGGCTTTAAGTCAATCATATTTTCAAAAAAGGATACTATTTTTAGAAGTTTCAGTAATCTGTAGAGAAAAATGTGGGCATGTATGGATCTAAACACATGTGGCAGAGAGAGAGAGATGCATATGTGTGTGTACGTGTGTGTCTGTGTTTTTGAAACATCTTGTAGATTTTATAGGTCAAATTGTGCTCCTCTCAGCGTAACAGAAGGGAGATTCCAACTGTGGCCGCACAGGAACAATCTCAAGCAGGGAAGGGTATGAAGTCCAGCACAGCACACCTTGTATCATATTTCTTGCCCAGAGTCTGGCCAGTCTGTCCCGAAATCACAGAATCACAGAATGGTTGAGGTTGGAAGGGACCTCTAGAGATCTAGTCTAACCCCCCTGCTCCAGCAGGGACACCCAGAGCACGGGGCACAGGGTGGCATCCAGGCGGGTTTGGAAGATCTCCAGAGAAGGAGACTCCCCAACCTCTCTGGGCAGCCTGTGCCAGAGCTCTGTCACCCTCACAGGAAAGAAGTTCTTTCTCATATGGAGATGGAACTTCCCACATTTCAATTTGCACCTATTACCCCTTGTCCTGTCAGTGGCCACGACCGAGAATAGTTTGGCCCCATCCTCCCTACATTCATCCCTCAGGTACTTGTACTGATCACATCCTCTCTCAGTCTTCTCGTCTCTAGGCTAAACAGGCCCAGCTCGCTTAGTCATTCCTCAATAAGATAGATGCTCCAGTCCCTTAATCTTCGTTGTTGCTTTAGGCTGCACCCTCTCTAGGAGCTCCACGTCCCTCTTGTACTGGGGAGCCCAGAACTGCACCCAATAGTCCAGGTGTGGCCTCACCAGAGCTCAGGAGAGGGGCAGGTTCCCCTCCCTCGACCTGCGGGCCACATTCCTCCTGAGGCAGCCAGGATCCCAGTGGCCTTCTTGACCATGAGGGCACACTGCTGCCACTTGTTGTCAACCAGAACTCCCCAGTCCCTCTCTGCAGCGCTGCTTTCCAGCAGGTCAACCCCTAATCTGTACTGGTGCCTGGGGTTATTCCTCCGCAGGTGCAGGACCCTGCACTTGTCCTTGTTGAATCTCATGAGGTTCCTCTCTGCCCAACTCTCCATCCTTTCTAGGTCTCTCTGAATGGCAACACAGCCCTGGGGAGTGTCAGCCATTCCATCCAGTTTGGTGTCATCTGCAAACTTGCTCAGAATGCACTCTGTGCCCTTGTCCAAGGCATTGATGAACAAGTTGAAGAGCACTGGGCCCAGTACTGACCCCAGCAGGACACCAGTGGCCATAGGCCTCCAACTAGACTTGGTCCTATTTATCACCTCCTCCTGAGCTCTGCCATCCAATCTGTAAGGATGACCAGGGAGAGGATGCTGATGTTGTCACTGCTTTCCAGAGGCTCACTGGTGTTCTGCAGTGCTCCCACAGCGGTGGCATCTGGGTCCCTGGGTGCAGGAGACTTAGTCCAGCAGGAGAACAGCTGAGGAAACGGTGGAGCAGTCAGCCCAGAAGTGACTTCTGAAGTTTCTTGGGCTGCTGAGGGTAGCACATTGCTTCAGCATTTGTATCCCCTTAGTAATTTACAAGTTATCAGCACACTTTGTTATTCATTAGCATATTTTGAGAAATAAATGAATTCTTCTTCGTTAACCCATAGAAAAATTGCTATATGATTTAACATTACACAAAAATTCATTGGTAATGGAATTTAGAGATTCATTAGAGCATTCTGTTTTCAACTACCAGCTGGAAATGTGACACAAAGTTCAAGGATCCATCGTACCAAGTATGCTGAGTATGTATAACAATAGGATAATACCTTCCCTAAAGAATTTATAATTTGAGATTAAATCAGAGAATGAAACAGTGCAAGCCTAGGGTTACAGCTAGCATTGCATCCAACAGAGCATTGTAAATCAAAGAGGAATTCATTCTTGGAATGTAGGCAGGACAAATACTGTCAAGACATATTTCTGTCATGTAAATGTGTACACGGGCAAATGAAGTAAGAATATGCTGAATCAAAGATTTGGACCATATAGATTTCTGATTTTTCTAATCGATTTGTATTTTCCTTTTCTTGTCCTCAAAGGACTGCTTTTCCTAAGAGCCAGCACTAAGCTGTTTTTTTCGTAATTCCCTACTCAGACATGTTTGTTATCAAGGAGTCTAACAGATGTGAAAATTGAAGATGACAAGAACATACTACCCTCTCTCTGCATAAGCAACAGCAGTAAAAATTTCATAGCAAACTGTCTATAATGAGTAAGAAATATTCTAGATTTTCTGAACTTCTTGCATTTTCACTCACATAGCTTACCTTCAGAAAAGTTACTTATACTATTAATAAACATTAATAAAATGTAATCATACTTATCCACCCAAGATTCCAGCACTGCCTCTCCTCCATGATAACAGAGACCTCCAAAGTTTGTCAGGTGTATACTAGGAAAAAGGAGACAATTTTAACAGTTCTGCAAATTCCCACAAAGACTGAATGACTTCTGGAGCAAAACAAAATAATTTGGATGAAAGAGATAGTTTACATGACAGAATCTATCACTGATGTTTGTCTCACCAACTACTAGCAACCTAGAAGTGACACTTGGTGATTCTAGGAGATATAGGCTCTTCCAAAAAGAGTTTCATTTCATTTTTAGAAGGCTTTCTAATATCTATGCAATGAATGATCCTTGAAAGGGATCCTCTCTCTTTCTGAATGAGAGGACTATTTTAAGACCATATATATTCCCTAGAAAGACCACATATATTCCCTAGAAAAGACATGCAGTGTTTGACATTAAATACAGAAAAAAATGGAAAAATAAATTACTTGCATTTAGAAAGTATTTAATGATCACAGAATTTAGCCTTTTCTCAATTGCTATCCTAGAATTTTTCTACATCTTTATGTTTTCAATTATGCTATTCTATTGTATTTTCCTTAAAGGGAAAAAAATGTTCTTCAACACAGAATAAATGAAATACACTTATTAGTCAATGGGACCCAGTACATCAGCGCATAAGTACTTACTCTCACAGTGAATGTCAGATACCAGTCTGTCAGTAAATGTTGGCTGTTGGATTAGTTTTTAATTTCTTTGCAATA
This sequence comes from Crypturellus undulatus, assembly GCA_013389825.1. Taxonomy (NCBI): domain Eukaryota; kingdom Metazoa; phylum Chordata; class Aves; order Tinamiformes; family Tinamidae; genus Crypturellus; species Crypturellus undulatus. The sequence goes on along the minus strand of VWPW01015595.1, from coordinate 75,748 downwards.
TATTTGCTTCATTTATCACATCATACTATGCACTCTATAAAACTATCTAAGGAAAACCAAGGAAAAGTAGTCCTTACAATTGTTTCCTCAACGGTAAATCCCTTGACTTAGTAAAACTAATTTCAAGATTCTTTTTTCCGCATCTGTTCAATATCCTATACTGCACAGAGATTTCCCAGAAGTCACAACTTTGACAATAATTTTTGACAATCTAAAGTGGAGAAGAGTTCAGCTGAAAGTGTCTGACATAGCAAAAGGGAGTAATTAATTCATTCTGCTTGTTGTGAATTGGCATTGTCGTAGTGTGCTGTAGGAATGCTCTCTCCACCCTGTTGTAACACCATGATGATTTCCACTCTTGACCAAATACAGATACTTTTTTTTCCCAATCCAGAGAGAATCTTGCATATGACATTACATATACACGGCACGCTGATAAAAATCATTCAGTTTTCCACCCTTAGTTTTAATTAAATTCTCCTCCATCTGGGTTATCTCACTTTTTTCTTCATTTCCAAAAAAAATGTTCGTTTTGTTTTCACTGAAAATAGAGACCATCTTTCTTGTTAAAATAACTCACCTGTTTTTCTTTACTTGTGCTATTTGAATAAACATTTGCAATATATTTTTGAAACTAATTTAGAGTTAACTTGTTTCTTATTGAAAATACACATTTTGTATTGTCCTTTGATAGAAAATTTAGCAAATAATTTAAAGATTACCTTTACAGAACAACCAGAAATTCCTATATAAAATAACACTTTATATTAAGATCTTGCTTTTAATATCAAATTCAACAGTCAAGTTCGTATACTTCTTGTAAAATTTCTCTGCATATCAAGCATTCTACACTATTGTGATTTGATGTTGCAAAGACATTGAAAATGACAGACCCCCCATGACAGATCCCATGCACGTCCGTCGCTCATCTCTGTCAACACTGCTTTCAGAAGAATCTTGGAAAACTTGCACTTCTCACTGTGGAATTCCTGGCATGCAGAACAGGATTAATCTACCTCTATGAGTCACTGCACATCAGTTTCTGAAGGAATCCTTAAGCCTGTCTTGATCCACACAACTCTTTTTCCTAGCAAGCTCACATGCTCCCCAACAGATGCTGGGTTCTCAGGTTTACCAACACAGTGTATATTTCCTGGGGACACTCACACAGGCACACAGCTACTTTTTGCATGATGAGCTGCTTGCTCACACACTCTCTTTGCAAAGATGTCCCATGCCACTCATGTGGAGGGATCCATCATACACTGCATGGTCCAGTCCAACCCAGCAGGAAGATGAGGCTGGGAATTCAACAGGCAGAGTGGGAAACTCAGTGGTGGTACCAGCAAACACCTTGGGCACCTAGCACCATAAACATGCCCCCACACAGAACTCTCTTCTCCCTCTTTCAGCTCTGCACTGCACAACATTCAGGTTGCTCTCCTGTTTTCTCACATCCCACATGGGCCCCTGCATGGACCTGCCGCCATCAAAGGGTCCTCACCTGTCCCGATTCAGCTAGGTAGAGCAGGGACACATGGCTGGATGCCATCCTTTCTCCCCTCACTAATCAGATCTCTTGCCAGGATGCGAACAGAGAAGAAAACACTACTTTTGTTATGTTAACAGATTAAATCTTGAACCGATTTAATAAAAAGGATTAGGTAAAACTGACTAGTCAGAGTCCATCCACGTCAAGTATGTGCAAGCACATGGTACATTTAGATCAGCTGATGTGGCCTCTGAAAGTATCATAATTCAACTGTAAATTTTTATAAGATTAGGCAATTCATGAAACTGCACTGCAAATATACGAGACAGAAGAACAGGAGAAAACTGCTAACAAATATGATTCACAGAAAGTACCAAGCTAGAGCTACAAGCAGTGGGAAATAATGCAAGCTATCATAACTGCATGACAAAACTGCTACCTGATTTCATTAAAACTATTCAATTCTTTTGTCCAAAAAAGCAATTATATTTTTCCTATCACAGACAAATGCTCAAAAGAAAAACAGACAGTTTATGAAATAAAAATACACAGCAAATATAGTAGGGCAACTCTGAAATTTACTTGATCTATGTAAATCTTATATAGAATATTTTTTCATATATCCTTATTTTTGAAAGGAAAATTGAAAACCAATGGAATGAATATGAATAATCACAGCAGTAAATACAGGTCAAAAAACTTATGTCTTCAGCATAAAGGTAATTAGTATAACTCCACTTAACTTTATGCCATGTACAACTGAAGCTGCAGAAGGAGGTCAATCCTTAGGAAAGTGAACAGAAAACAGAAATGGATTCTATTTCTGTAGAATTCCTATCTTGATGTGCTTTTCACATAAACAATATTTAAATACTCGTCTTGATTTAGAGAAGTTCTGAAGACAAAATGACACAAAATGAAAAAAAATCCTTTTGAGAGAGAATTAAATCAATTACATTAGCTCCTTAAGTATTTAAGTATTTATAGGAACAGTTATATCATGTGTGAAAAACTGAAATAAGAAAAATAAAGTTATGTGGTGTTTAAATAACTAGGTCCAGATATCTGCAGCTGTGAATAGCTGGTTGCTACTCAAAAACAATCAAACAAAAGCCCTGAGGGTAAATTATTTATGAAAAAGTGATCTGGTTTTGACCTTAAGCGTTCAAAGGATCTTGTTTCATGGATCATTTTAAACAGATTTTTATTTAGTCTTCCAATTCTTTAGGGTAAGCAGAAGGAAATTTTACAGGCATACTTGTGTGAAGTGTGCAAGTTTTAATACTTTTTGCTAGGAGTGGGTTATGCAAAAGCCATGCCACAATCAGACCACTTCATAAATAAACGTGAATGAAAATGATAGGATAGATGATCTTCCAGAAAATGTAATTTAGAAAGTTATATCATAATGAAACTTAGAGTAAAGCCTCTTGTTTAGCAAGTGAACTGGACCTGTTTATATCAAAAAATATATTGACTTTTAAGAGTCTATTACTTTTGCTCAACTTGCAAATCTAGCTAGAAGTGATTAATGAACTATTTTATTTCAGGGACAGTCAGGAAGGAAATAGCTTATATTAGTACCTCTCTATTAATAACTCTATTTTAGTGACCTGAATTGAAAATGCTATATATATGTTTTATGTGCACCTTTTACTGTTAAATTTTATGAACCAGAATGTATATAAGCAGTAATGAAATGTACCTGCCGTACAGTGAGATAAATGTAAGGGCTATTCTCATTTCATTTTATGCCCTGTTTGTTACTCTCTTATCAGTAGCTCATTTTGCTGATCTGCATAGAATAGTCCAAGAAAGGCAATATATTTCTAACTGTGACTAAATTAAACCTTTGAATTTTTAGTACTTTTCTCCTTGAACACAATACATAAGGACAGACTTTTCAATAATCTTATTATTCGGTACAAAAATAGGCTAGTGCTACTGCAGTGTCTGATATTTTAAACTTCCAATTAGTGATTGCAGTTTCTGCATATAAATTTTCAGAGTAATTGATCTGCAGTTACATTTATCAAACAAGAAGCAGAAATGCTGCACGCCTTTCAAGAATCCAGATTTTAAAGTTATTATACCTGTAAATGATACTATTTACTGAAATCTGCTTCTGCCATTGCATGTTGTGAATTTAGAACATTTTGTGCTTCTGTAAGATAAATTCCTTTCTAAAATGGCTAGGAAGCCAACTAGAATACCTCAGATGATAGTTTAAATCATTATTCATTTCTCCATTTGAATTTACATGGCTGGATTCAACACAAGTTAGATTGTGCTAATATTTTTCTTCCATCAGGATTTGACTTCTTTCTGAAATTACAGAGTTTAATTTATGCCTACAACTTGGCAAGTACCAAGCACTTTAAAATTCTCTCATCCTTTTTCTCTCAGACACTCACAGACCTAATTTCTTAGCAAGGAGATGTAAAAGTCTCGATTATGGCTAAGCGTGTGTATGAGTCAGTGATGAGAAACCTCAATCTGTAAAAACAGGAAACTCCTATTTATAGCATTAAGTATTCAAATACGGAACACCTTGTGCTTTTGGAAGTGATCCTGCTAACTTGGGAGGCAGAACTATTCCTTGAATAAAACCTTCTGGGATGTGTTTTTTGTTTTGTTTTTTTTTTTGTTGTTTTTTAATCAAAGCATTAAAATAAAGACACAAGTAATGAACATCTTTCTGGAACATTGTTTAGCATTTGTATTTATACGAGGGCTTTGCTAAAGCAATAATCAAAGTAGGATTCATAGACCCTGTGACAAACAGTTGATCTATTCATCTAAAAAAAAAAGCTAGCAAGGGCAGGAGGTTGATACAGTGTGTGCCGTACTGACAAAGAGGAATAATGGAGATTAAGTTGCTAAACACAGAGACTGTGCTTTTGTAATAATTATGGTACAAGAACCTCTGTATTGGAATGCAGTGTACGATTAAGGTTCAGGATGTTTTGAGAAATGGGAATAATCTCTTTAGTAAATGTTTTGATTACTGTAACTTGTTTTCACATCTGTACAAAATAGGAGTAAAGACCTGGTAAGCTTTGTACTGACCTAGAGGATACCATTCTCAGCCAATACCCTGTTGTGGGCAAGCGCGTGATAGCATCTGGTCACTAGAAAAAGTGTGTTGGAACTATGCCTTGCTGAATAACCTGGTCGAGTCTTTGTTAGTGATTCAAGCCTTTAAAACAAGATTAGAAATACTAGTTGACTAGTTGAAAAATGTAACAAATATATATATCAACAAGCATTACATATATATTATTACATATTTATTATTTATGTATACAAATATTATATACAAAGGAAGAAGTCCTTTCATTCCCTTCTGGGGTAGTACAGGATTGTTCACATCACCCTTAGTATGATCATGGTGATTGTTGCTTTTTATTGAAATACGATTCATGACTCAGTCCCACACGCTATATACCAGATGCCAGGGATCTTCTTTTCACTTCATATATAGATGATCATAAACTGTTGGGTATTCTTTTGTTTGTTTGCAATTCAGTGCCTTTTTGTTCACTTCTACTGCCTTCTTCTGAGCAACCATCACTGACTGCTAGAAACTAGAGAAAGGACAGCAGTGTCTGTTGGGAGAAGATTTGAAGTGGAATAGTGTCCTGGATACGTGGGTGTTCTGATCTTGCACATACAGACAGGGTCACACTGATCCCCAGATTCAACCTGCAGAAAAACAACAAAAAAAAAGACCAGTAAGAAATAGTAATGTGCAAAAAGTTCAATGCAGAAGAAAGGTTTATATGGCAGTTTTCTGTCTCATTCCCTGAACTATACAGAATGCTTCAAATGCAGTCTACCTATCCTATTCTAAATCTAGTTCTTATTCTTATCAAAGTGTCTGGGCATTGAACATACTGAGTGCATGAATTAATGCTTTATTTCCTTTGACTGGGTGATCTTATGTCCTTAAACTGGGTGCAACAAGTCAGTCTCTTGTAATCTGTACCTAACTGATATATGAGTACACTAATAAATACTAGAAGCAAACTGCTGAAAGCATTACCTTTAAGACCACTCCTGTATTTCTGAGTGCTTGTGAATGATGAGGACTCAAGGTATTTTAAAAAAATAATAGTTCCAAGTATGTGGTCTTTCTTAATTCAGTCTAAAAAGAATTACCTTCAAATTTACAAGTAATGTCAGCTATAAAATATATCTTTTATTTCCCCTCCTCAATTGTTGTGTAGTGTTGATCTAATGCTCTGAAGCAATGATTATGTTTCATTCAGTTATATTTGCACTTCATTGATGGCTCAAATAACATTTTCCTCTAGCTGTTCTGAAATAGGACACTGAAATTGGATGCTTTCCTAAAATATAGTTTTACCATGTGTTCATTTTTTAAGTATAAGTACTAGGTCTGTGCTCACTGTTTTATAGAGGGCTGAGCCACGAGCCCGATGTGTTATCTTCCGATTTTAAAAGCTTTAGGGCATGTGAGTTCTTTTAGCATAGAAGACACTACATTAAAGGTTCTATTTATTGCCAGAAAATATAACAGGTTTTTATAAGTAACATCTTCACAAAGTTATCTTTTCTTTGCAAATGTAATCTAAATTAGAATTGGGCTCAAATTTTGTGTGTGTGTGTTTTTTTTTCCCCAAAAAAGTCACACTTCTTATTATGTTTTTGTACCCTTTGTGTGGATATAAAATTATGAGATGGTTAACTATTATGTTTGTATGGAATTACTTTCTTCTGATGAAAGTGCCCTGACGTATTTGCACAGCTGAAATGACTACTGGACAATAGCCTGAGAATGATGGATTTGTGTGCATCACACAGAACAAGGACCAGTATAAATTCAGCTCTGGAAATAACCTGTCACAGACAGTTCTCTGCATACCTGAGGCTTGCTTGTTTGGTCTATCCAAATCTCAGCAGTGCAGATGTCTCATTTCTTTGAGGTTTCATCTGCATTTTATTTTGCTGTGTAGTTCTATGGTTTCACTTGCAATTCTGGTATGGTGTGACTGGAACTTAAGGAAAAAGTTCTTAACAGTGAGGGTGACAGAGCCCTGGAACAGGCTGCCCAGAGAGGTTGTGGAGTCTCCTTCTCTGGAGATCTTCAAAACCTGCTTGGACGCAATCCTGTGCTACGTGCTCTAGGTGTCCCTGCTGGAGCATGGGGGCTGGACCCTCTAGATCTCTAGAGGTCCCTTCCAACCTTAACGATTCTATGATTCTATGATTCTGGAGTCTCAGTTTACACCTGCTCACTATGGGTTGCACTAAGTCAGTGCATATTTATAATCAGAGCAGCACATTTTAATAGGTAGTAAATGGTAGCTGTAACTTTTGCTCCCAGGATTGTATAGTAATAAGTGCTCATCTGTGTTTGTAAACTTGTGTTAGTCCTTAAACTAGCTAAATTCTGAAGAATTTGGGAAATACTAAGTTGGAAATTCTATCTGGAGAGATAGCAGGAAAGCAGGGTATGATAGTCCTGTGTTCTTGCTACTGACACAGGAAACTCTGGAGTGTCTTGTCTAAGCTGCACAGTTTCGGTCATGGATATACAAAAGTTTCATTCAGATATCCAGAAGCCCAAATGAAGACCTCAATTCTCATTGATTCCTTGTCACTTGCAAATCACATTTTGGTTCACTCTGAAGTGTAATAAACAGAATTTTTAAAATAAAATAGGGTACTTACATCCTGCAATCTTATTCCTTACATCAGCTTGATTAGTTCTTAAGTGGGATTCTTTCTATTGCACTTCGAATTAATTGCTGAGTCTAAGTTTAGATTCAGCTTCTACTGCCAAAGACCCTTTCCTGTGGACACAGAGCTGATCCAGTACTGAATAGTTGTCTGATAAATGGATGCTGACCATTCTACCACCTCTTCTCTTCTCTTATTAAAATATTGTTCTAAAAGCTGAAATCCTTGCCCCAGCCAAGTAGACAGGTCTGATGATAACTTCAAAGTAGGTTAATAAATATTTTAGCTTTGATTGGCCTTTGATGGGTATAAATATCAAAGTACTTGCCAGCCTGAAAATTTGGAATGCAGACATCTAGGAAATTCTCCATTAGTCATAATGTATTTCATAGGCTGATTGTCAGCCTACAAAAGCACCACCCCAGCTTGCAAAGTGAAACAAAGCATTCTAACAAGATTGATTTTTGTGTGTTATTGGAAAGTTACACTAGCTCCAGGATGCAGAAAACATCGGGGAAAAATCCTTAAGGGAAGTGCTATTCTGCATTGAACCAATAATGAGAGTTTTCCTTAGAAAATTTTTGCTAAATTAGCTGTTTTGGCAATATTATATTTAACATCAGCAGTAGAGGAGGACATTTGAGGGTATTTTTTCAAGCACTGAGTCTGTCACTAGAACTTTCACAGTCTCGTTTCAAATGTTCAACTATTTTGGAGGATATAGAAGGCATCTCTATGTATATTCAAGAAAAAATACTTCTTAATTTTGAAAAGTTAAGTATTTTCAAGCTTAATTGGAGTCACATAACCAGGAAGGGAGTTAAGAAACGGGAACATCTGTGATAACTGTCAATCCATTTATGGTATGTTTACATTGCAACTGGATGTGCAATAATCAAATGAACAGCTATTTTAATTCCTAAACCTTTTACCACATGTTTGCATGCCACTGTCTGAGCGTTTGTCCCAGATCCATGGAAAGAGCTGTAGATCCTCTTTCTCATAAGGAAGAGGACCTTTCATGATAAAACATCAGGATTTTATCTATTAATTAAGCAGGAATAAAACTTGGAAAATCCCCAAAGAACTGTAACTATTCCATTTTTTATAATACTTGTTTTTCTATAAGAAAGTTTATAACTGTACCATTTTCTACTATTACATTTATAGAGAATTGTTCAACTATTTATCATAATACCTAGCAATATGGCAAGAACTAGTAAAAAGAGGTAAACAGTAAGAGTTGTTTAGGAAAAGATGGAGCTAAAGGGAAAAACTATCCATGTTGTGGGAAAATATACAGGATTTATATATTTATAACATTTTTATATCTGAAAAGGGAAAAGAATCTAAGAAATAAACAGGTCCATGGGATCCAACATCTGAAACTGTGTATTTATAACTTCTATAAGGTTGTGGTTCTGAGCAAAGTGGTGTTATAAATGACTGCTGTCAAAGGTGGTTGGCACTCCTTTAGGATATTTTAGCTTTAATCTTTCTCTGGTGGGCTAGGCATGTAGTTCATGCAGGCAGTAGGCATTTGTGAATACAGAAACTCTGTACAGGGAAAAAGAAGCCCAGAGAGAAGAAACTGCACTAAAAAGACATTGAACTAGTACAACCTATGGGTCACTGTTTTGAACTACCACCTTAAAAGGCAACAATAATACACTAAAATAAAGGAGAATGAGACCCTTTTAAATAGTAGATATGAATATTATACCACTAGCTCAGATGACTTCTTGTTGAATACCGCAATTATTACACTTTGGTATGCCCATTTAACTGAATTCACTGTTTTTATTGCATTATAGTCAATTTTAATTGCAGTGGCCTTAGAGCGGTGTCATCTATAGATGGTCTTTTGGCCTCCCAGATTTGAGTGTGTTGACGCTCTGGAGTGAAATTCAAAGGGACTGAACCGTCCAGGTATATGGCAACCCCCCTAAGAAATGTCTGTGGTAGGAGCAGAGGAAGACTGTAATTAAATAGGGATATGAAACTTTTGTCTGCTGAGCCTCTGAGCAAACTTGTGGTTTAATTAATACCTTTTCAACAGAGTAGAAGCAGAGTCAGTATGATTTATTGTTCTGTCCTGTGTTTTTCATATCTAGTTCACTGAAGATTGAGGCAGGTCACAAAGGTCCATAAGACATCATTATTCTGATATGTAAATCAAGCTGATGGTCTCAGTTCCACAGCTAGTGGGCAAGGATACAAAAGCTTGTGCTAACTGCTCATGATAAAACAGTTTAGTGTCCTGAGGATTTTAGTATCCACTTTGCTTGCAGAAAGGCACCTTTCAGAACAAAGGATAACTTAGTTAAAATTTAAGACAAAAATAAGTTTTTACTGGAGACTTTCTAGTCAGGATATATATGGAACATACCTAGAGCTAATGTGAAGGGAGCTCTGATGGATTTATCCCAGAATTTACTGAGAGTAATAAAAAACTCTTTTTTTCCTTTGTAAAACCATCAAAACGGAGTGAAAGATTAGACATCCTAGACCATTAAAACCGTTTAAAAAGATAATATTGACCAGTGGCTATTCAAAAGAGTTAACTTACTTCAAAAGGTAAAATGAAGTTCATTCTTTAACTTTACTCTTTATTTTGAGTATTACGTGGCATTAATATATGTAGCCAAGTCTGAATTCATGATTGAGGCAAAAAGTTGAAAATCAGAAAGCTATTCTCAGCATCATAAAAATGTCCACCAAAATCTTTACTTTGTGAGAGGCATTGGCAAAACCTGTTTGCTCAATAGCCTTTATGGTGATTGAAAACTTTGGGAGAGAAGCTGATACTATGTTGGCTTGAACTGAAGGAAAGATCATTGAATCCCTGGACTGGAGATGCAGAGGGCAGCGATATTGAGGATTTTTTTCAGCTAAGGAAATAATCAAAAAGAGGTGATAAGAGAGTGTTAATCCATAAGGCAGTGAACATCATGCCTAATCTGTTAATAAAGTTTCAGCATGATATTGAAGTCTGAGTTAACCAGTATGTGCAGGATTGCAATCACCCCCAAATCACAAGCTTGTATTTGGTAATACAAATGAAGGGGATGAGCATTAGGTGATATATTTGCAGAACCAAAGTGAAAGGTATTTGATTCGTAAAACACCCAAGTCATCCTGATAGTGTTTAATAACACATTATCTAACAACTGAAGTTGCATAAACCAAATAAAGATAGAAAATTACAATAAAGAGAGAAAAAAAAAAGTCAGGCTGCAAATATTGGAAAGCTAAAACAATAAGGACAAGTGGAGAAACTGCACTGTCATCTTAGGTAGATCATGGGCAAAGATCCTCAGGGCAAAATCATACCGGACCATCTCCCTGAGGAAGAGGTGTCATGTTCTTGTTGACACTGGAACTTGCAAAGTTCTATAGCTGGATCTATTCTGCAAAGACATTACTGATTTTGTACTTTCTCCATCTTCACCCAGTCTGTGCCAGAGATCTTAACTCTATAATGGATGTGATCATACAGATTACTAAGCAGGCATTCCTTGGTGAGATTCATAAAAGAATGATCCATTGTTTCAGAGAGAAGCTGCTGACTATAAAGATCAAACAGTATCTTGTCAGGGTTAATGATCCACCTATTTATGGGGACACTAATCCTTTAACTGGCTGGAATTGCTAAGACAGCTATGGAGGAAAGAGGCAGTTCAACTACAATATAGCAGTACCTTTAACTCCAGGAGAGGAAATTGAGTGTAGTGCTGCAAAGTTCCATCAATCACTGCGGCCCGTCACCACGGCATGCACGTTACAAGGGTCTGCTTGCTGAACAGCAGGATCTCAGTTATTTCACCAGAAGACAGAGGCAGTTACTCGCAAAGTGCCATACTGCATTATGAGATGATGCTGTGTCTTCCCCTGAGGGAGGAAAGAGTTAGATAAAGTGAATGACTGTGAGGGATCCTCCTGTGACAGAGGAAACTGTTGCTTTTCAACTCAGATTTAAGCTAACTCAGGCATAACTTCAACCCTCCAAAAATTTTACCCTCCAAGAGGGGCAAAAAATCTTCTGGTGGAAGAACAGCCCAATCTGTTGTTGGGATATTAATACTTGCCTACAGATTCCTTAATGAGATATGCTGCAAGCCTTTTAAATGACTTTTACATGTGAATTTCAGCCTTTCAGATCTGATCAGAGATAATCTATCCAAGAGCTGTACCTAAGCCCCTGCATATTTGTGAACGCAAAATGTCTGAAGGAGAAATAGACTGGAAGATATCCTGGTCTCTGACACTGATGTAGGAGAAGGCAAAAAAATACTTTGGAAATTGTTTTAAAAAAATTCTTTTCAGTTAGCATTGCAAGGTTTGAAACTGAAAAAGACTTTTCCTGAAAGAGTTAGGGCAAGAAAGATGCTTCTATCAAAGAAAAGGTTACTGAGAATGTATTTCTAAGCAACCCTAGGAAATTTTAAAGATAGAAGTTAAATCCTAACTAAATTGGTAACCAATTTTGTCCTTGCTGAGATCTCTGACAAGAGGAGAGACATAAACTTGTTTTTTAGTCAGACTCTGCTGGTCCTATGTGAACAAGAAACCAGAATTCCCTGTGTGGTGCATTAGTCATAGCCACCCACTTAGAGCCTCCTGGAGCTCCAGTTATTCCCCAGGCTTCACAAGGACAATGAGAACAAGGGAATAAGAACAATACACTTTAGAAGAAAAAGCCATGGGGAAAACTTCCTTTGGGTGCTTTTGTGGCTCAGCCACGCAAGGATATTATCAGCCCAGCAACAGCAGCTCCATTTTCTGACCAAGAAAAGCAAGTGAATCGGTGGATCATAGTTCTTCAGGTCTTTTAACTGAACAGAAGGAAGACTACCCCCGTTAGTTTCAGACTTACCCTTCCATCAAGGCAAGCAAACAACTATTGCGCAAATCTGCCTTCTCTGGGAGGGGTGGAAGAATGGCCCTTCTGCTCATTGACAGCTGCAGATCACCCAGAACAGAGCCCTGATCAATTACTGTCCAGCCCATGAACATAGATTTATTTTAAAACAAGATCAGTGTGCAAAAGCAATGGTATGTGTCTGCAATTAGTTTCTGTGTCAAGGTATGTGTACACCAAATGCTGGAGTGAATTCTCAGATCTCGGAATTTAAGCATCTCATTGTCTTATTATGTTCTTCTCCATTTCTTACTTTACCTGCTGGAAGTCTAATTTTTAACCTTTTCTTCTGAAAAGTGATAGTTCCCGGAATCACATGGTTATCCTCTAAGGAAAACTTCAGTAAAGGTCACTCTTCTGGTTAAGTAATGGTGTTGATTTGAGAAAGGGGGGCATATGGGTGAGGAGTATAGACTAACACTTGTACAATGTAGTGTCATTGGAAAAATGTAGAGGAATAATTAGAACTGCAACACTGACACTAACACTTAGATGGAATACATGAACAATTTTATCATTGGCAGGTAGAAATAGTATTTAAATCCTCATAAATGAGACACAGTTTAAACTTCTGATCTAAAACAAGCATCTGTATAGTTTTCCTTAAGGAAATGTATTTGGATTTAGTTTCACTGAGCAGACAATAGTCTTTTTAGAAAAACAAAACAAAACAAAAAACACGCACAAAAGTTAGGGAGAGTTTTTGAATGTGTTTACACCATCAGCTGTTTATTCATTTTGAGAAAGACTATCTCATTTATGAATGTTATGCTTTTATGAACATATATTGCTGAGAGGACAATGTAATCTCATCTGTATTCCAAGAAGATGTAGATTCTATATGATGAGCTGGCATTTCTCTTTGGGATATAAGACATTGTGCTCTTGGGAAACTTGCACCCTGAAAATCCACCTAGAGTGAGCAGCCACATAATGACTCAATAGTCCCAACTGTATGTCCAACTTCCAAGAGAATTTGCATCATGTGATTAAAGAGGAGGGAATAAATTTTGCCAGAATCTTGTCTTATTATGAAATAAATGAAATAAAGCGAATCCGTTCTCTTTAACATATGAAATCAGAAGCACTTCCAAATCTCTCATTCCACTTGTTTGACACTTTTTAAATGGCATCTAAGTACTTGGTTTCTATAGGTGACTTCAGAATTCTCACCACATATTGATAACCCTTAAGTTAGACGGTGATAGTGATTTTAGTCCAATTTTGTCTTTAATTTTCAGGACTGTGATCTCACCATGTGCAAAGGATTTTTAGTCAGGATGGACCAAAAGAGTCTCTTATGCTGATTAAAAGGTGTGGATATGGCCACAGATCCACATGGCAGATCTGAATGTGAGAACAAATTAGAAGATCCTTGGACAGTCAAGAGAACTGGATGGTCACTGTTCAAGGATGAAAATAAATGTAGCAAATAAGAGAAGTTATTTATCTGGTGTAGGTGGACATAGCTGTGGGAGAACCAGAGATATATAATTTGCAAATTAAAAGGAAAAAATGACTGAAACTTGTCTAATCACTTGATCTGCTAAAAAATAATACTTTCAAAATATTTTTGTTGATTATTGATAGTCATATAAACTCCCTTTGAGTTTTCAGAACTTTAATTTCAGTGGACAGATGCTGATTCATATTTTTATGTAGCTCAGCTTTAAGGTCAATCTTCAAGCTTTAGCTAGCAAAAGCTGACCTAGGTAATGCAAGAGAGGAATTCTGGACTGAGCATTATCTTCACACTCTAGTGGATCCCAAAACATTTCAGCTATATATTCCAGTAAGATCATTTGTATGAATAAATTTTCCTTACAGCTTTAAGTTGTCTTTGCTAATACAATTTATTTTCACTAGAATAGAATAGGGAGTGCTCATACAAGAAAACAAGGTAGCAGAATTGAGGAAACTGATAACATGCAGAAGAAGAGTAGGGGAAACAGCTGAGAAAAGGCATGATGAGGAGGCTAAGCACTTCTTCAAGTTCAGTAGAGAAAAGAACTACTTCATTTGACATAGAATAATATGGGAGGACCTGATTAGAGAATGATTATTTTCAACATCAGTTTTAGCGGACAGCAGCTTGCTGGGTACTGAAAGCTGAAAATCCCAGAGAACATGCATGACAGGATAAGTGGTTATGACAATGGCCTGGGAGCAAACAGAAAACCTCGTATCTCGTGGTATGGAAAATACTGGAAAGTCATATCTGGGGATTTACAGACCACACAAAAAAAGACCTCCAGCATATTATTTGCAAACAAATCACATCATTGCATAGAGCGAATATTTCACATATATCTTCTATTCTTCTTTGGAATAGGAACTTGATCCCACATGATAGTTGCTGTGGGAGACTGTGGATTTTGTTATCCAGCAAATCATTGTGTTCAGTTAAAATACTTCTGGCTTTGAGCAAGTCTGTAGTCTGGGACTGACACTGCACCCTATTTATTTCTATATTTATTTTGCATTTACTTTCATTAGACTTGTAAAATCTGGACTAGGAAATCATGGTTAGTCAAACATTTGAGTTCAAGAAGTGAAAAAAATATTTATATTTATGTTGGGGTGAAAGGGAATGTGAAGGACAGAGATAAAATAGCAATATCCCGTAGTTTTCATTTTCTTGAGGAAGATTTGAAAAGCTGGCATATTTGAATAGAAAATATTACATTTCTTATGAAAATAAATTTTACCCCAGGCAAACATTGTACCACTTGATAATCACTTACCATTCTGATTAACATTACACAAGGCATATTTAAATATGAAATTTAAATACAATAGACTAATTTAGTAAAAAATTTGAAATGTATTCATTTAAAATGCCAGAAGAGAATAAAGGAGTTTATATTTTCACTTTATTTTTAATGGAAAATGGCCCATTTACACATTTTATTTCTCTAGAGCTCTATTTCAGACAGAAGACTGAGGTGCAGCATTCATTCTTAGTCTTTGATAAATGCAGAAAAAAAGACTTCTTTGATTATTAAACTACTTCCGGATTAGGTACTGTGTGATTAAAGTGGATGAAATAAAACAAAATACAAAATGAAACATGGAAACAAATAAACAGAAAACCAAATATTGGCTGAAGAAAAGGACTAATGCCTTTGAAACAAGTCAGAATTGACTCTGTGCTTCTCTGTTTAGCATAGCAGAACTGATCAAAGGCACTGTGGTAATTCTAGTAACGGGGCAGGGTTGGACAACCGGACTGGACAACTGGGTGGTGAAAAACGTTATGAAATTCAACAAGTGCACGGTCCTGCACCTGGGGAGAAATAACCCCAGACACCAGTACCAACCTTCTGGAGAGCAGCTCTGCAGAGAAGGACCTGGGCGTCATGGTGGATGACAAGTTGGCTATGAGGCAGCAGTGTGCCCTCGTGGCCAAGAAGGCCAATGGGATCCTGGGGTGCATTAAGAGGAGCGTCTCCAGCAGGTCGAGGGAGGTGATCCTGCCCCTCTACTCGGCCCTGGTGAGGCCACATCTGGAGTACTGTGTCCAGTTCTGGGCCCCACAGTACAAGAGGGATGTGGAGCTGCTGGAGAGAGTCCAGCGCAGGGCCACAAGGATGATCAGGGGCCTGGAACATTTCCTGACAGTGAGGGTGACAGAGCACTGGAACAGGCTCCCCAGAGAGGTTGTGGAGTCTCCTTCTCTGGAGATCTTCAAGACCCGCTTGGATGCAGTCCTGTGCCACGTGCTCTAGGTGGCCGTGTGTGTGCATGGGGATTGGACTAGATGACCTCTAGAGGTCCCTTCCAATCTTAAGCATTCTATGATTCTATGATTCTAAATCATAAAAGCCAAATGAGCTTTTAATAATGAACACAAGCACAAATGTACTGGTTCAATCCAAAGTGTGTCTAGACTCATTCTGTTTCCAGAAGTGATGGAAAATGGTGCTGAGACAGAGTGCAGGACAAGAACAGGGCAAGCATATACTGTTCATTCCCTCTTCTCTCTACTTTTTCTTCTGTAATACTGTCCAGTTTTGTATTATCTCTAATACAATAAATATGCTTTCAAACTGATGTCCAGCAGAGTGCCACTAAAATGAGTAAAGAGATAGAACATACAGCATTAAAACAGAAGACAGAAGACTGAATTTGTTCTTCCTGCAAAATACTAAAGGATGCTTTAAATCTTCTATCTAATGGCAGAAGGAGCCAGACTTTTTTCAGAGGTGCACAGTTAATCAACCAGTAATAGACAACAGTCACAACTTGCAACAGGAGAAATTTCATCTAGACATAAGGAATATATTTTTATCATCATTTTGTAAGTAGTTAAAGCTGTTCTACAATGACTTAGGCAGTAGTTCCATAGCTCAGCTACCCACTTGCTCAAAGAAACAGTCATTTGGCTGTTTTTTAACTTTGTTCCTAATTGCTTCATGTGGTGTCTTGTTCTTATGCTGAAAGGCAGGGGAAACAATCAAGCCCTATCCACTTTTTCCATATTACTCCTGGTTGTATGGACTTTTAGCAATTTGCTTTTCAGACTGAAGGTTCTTACCACAGTCGTGTTCATGAAAAGAAAGCTTATCCTGATGCTGTTATCACGTATCTGTTATTCTGTGATTCTCTATGCAATTAGCAACCTTGTGATCCTACAAGATGGTGTTGCATCTATAGTACCTACTTCAGACAGCAAACATTTTTGTGTGTAGTTGTTTGCAGAGTTCTGAAGAATGGTAACAGCACTTCACCTTGTTTGCCAATAATCCAGCTCTTTTCTCCTTAATAACACAGTATGAAAAAAGATTACTATGGCAGCTTTTCATCATCTCCTCGTTACTCATAGTAGTTACGTTATACTTTGATCTGCTAGTGGTTGCACTGTGGTAATGTGCAAGATAAACAAATCTGACAGAATATGGACGTATGGAACAGTTCTACTCACTTTCCAAACCTAGAAGAAATGCCGTCCAGTAATTCCTTCAACAATTTTCTGTACTAAATAGCCAAATACAATATTTTGTTGTCTTTGCAAGTGCACTTCCTCAGAAAAGAAGACTGCTTCACAAAGGGCCTGATTCAGCACCTTTGGTTCCAGCAGCAGCAGAGCCAGCCTTTGTGATCTGCCTATCAGCAAATCAACAGCAAGGCTACTCCAGCTTTAGGGATTTTCTGCAGTAACATTTAACCGATCTTTCAATTAATTCCAGAAGAAAATTTTATTTATGTGTTTATAGTGCAGTCTGATACACAATTTACAGTCATTTAAACTCATGGTATCTTTTTTCATCATTTTATTTTATTCCTTTATATACTACTAGTGCTGGTTCATTTAAATATGGTTCTATCACTTTCTTTCCTTTGAATTTTTAGATCTTACTCGAATAAGACTAGTGCAATAGGCCTGCAAGGAAAACAGTATAGCTATTACATTTTTTCCAGTATAATATCCCTGCTAGTATCTTACTGAATTTGCAAGACTTATTTGTTTTTACCCCTTGCTTCTGTGAAGATAATTCATTGATTTGTATACAAAGATGTAGAATCTTAGATTCCTCCCTTCTAAATTAAGGCATATTGCTGAATCACATACATATAGGGGCTTAGTCAACCTGTTTTCCTTCTGTAGTCAGTGGAAAGACTCTCCAGAATATGCACTAGCCTTTCTAAGACCTCAGTTTCTTTCAGAAGATTACATGTAATGAATCTGGAGTGGAGTTCACTTGCCAAGGGATTTGTCTTCCATGCAAGAACATATGCAACTGCAGCCAATGTTGTGACATTCTGGAATTGCTTTCACTGTAGGATTCTTTGTACAAAGTCCTCAAATAATTACTGCAAAAACAGCTCTTAAGTATTAAATAAACTGTGCCACGCCAGGATTTGCCACATTCTTTTTCAGAACTCCTATGTGCATGGCAGATAGATTTCATCTCATCTACAAAAGATAACTGTGTATATTTGGGTGTGTCACTTTAGTCTCTCTTTATAATTAATAGACTCTCTCTATAATTAGAATTAGATATTTAAATATGCTATTTTTCTCAGTATATAATTAGTTGGAAAGATGACATTTATTTTATTTTTTTTAATGTTTTCTTCTGAATCATTCTGAATCTGTATTTCCAGTCACAAAATATGAAACATGATTTAGGTAGATAGAAACTTTCTTCTCCATCTCAATTTAGCAGAACAATTTGTTTTCCCCTAAAATAACCATCTTTTTCCAAGAACAGATCATAAAAAGAAGACTTATATAATGAGATTTTTCACCTTCTTTGGAACAGAAAGCATACTAGCCCCTTAGCACAGAAATGAAAACAGGAATTCTTGGGAATTGCTTATTTTACTTAAATAAGGCTATTAAATGAAAAGACATCAAGCTTGATGTTCTATTCTACATTTTTAGAGTGGAAGGATATGCAAAAAAAAGGAGAAATATTTAAAATTAAGCACTCAGCCTTCCTTTATAATAAATTGCCAATTATTTGCTAATCAATACAACAAAAAATCTCAGTCATGCTGCAGTTCTCTGTGAGTGGTTAACCATAAAAATGAAGCATGATAAAATTAGAGCAGAGATTCAATTAGAAGCCGTTGTTTGCATATGAAAAAATTTCAGCTTCATTGAGCTGCTGTTTGATTTTTTAGTGGTATGTTTAGTAAAGGACTAAACATACCCATTGAAAGTCAGAATAAAATCGGGACCTATTTATATATTGGTCCATAGAGCAATTTTTAAGGATCCCACACCTTAAGGCAAAAATGTAGGAAGATTTTTTTGTCTAAGGTCATGGTTTTCACATGTAATGCCTAAGGAATTTGGTGTGCTCACTTATCAGTAAGCAAAAGATTCACCTCCAAGACTTCCATTAGTGTTAATAGGAGTAGCCAGTGTAAAATCCCTGAGAACTAGCTTCTCAAAAGACATATTAATGCTCCCATCAGCAGCAGCTTAATTTTTGCCATCCCCACTTTTCACAACCACTGACTCAATTGAGTTCTCAGTGCTGCCTGATTATTTTGAACCTCTGCTTTTCTCTTATAGGATCATATTAAGTAGATGATTTTCCTACAGGGTGTTTAGGAGAGCACATAAAGTGCGTGTTGATAAAATGATCTGAGAAAACAAAACTATTGAAATTTTTGTTGCTCTGTGCATGATCATTGTCTAATGGTAAGTCAGATCAGGGATGTAATCTGTTGGTTTGATTGCTTTCATACCAGTGTAGCTCTCCTGTAGCCTTTCAATGTAGCCTTTATGTATACATATACATATATATATGTATATCTCAGTACAAATTAAAGGAGAAATTAAAGGAGAAACACATTAATAGCTTTTTAATTTTTTATTTTTAACTTGTGCTTGGCCATATTGCAGCTGCTATAAAATGTTAATTTCCAGCTTCTCTCTAAGGTAACTACTAATTTAAAATCATTATCTGCTGGTGCAGGAACACTGAAACGGAGAGCAGAAAAGAAGCATGATACAAGTCTATTTTTATGTCGTAAACAACATGATTACTCTTCAGTTTTCCATGGTAGATTCAATAAATGTTGATTGAATTATCTAGTATTAGCTGAAGTGGATGTGAGCAAAATAAGCAATAAGAAAGCAGAATAAAAATCAATTGAAATTATTTATTTCCTGGAGATCAAATCAAATAACAAAGAGGATCAAATTAACTACTGATCACATAAAGTAAAAATCATTGTAGTAGTATGGTGCTTCTAAGCTAAGGTCAATAGTCAGATAAATATCTATTATTAAACAGTCTTTTTACTTTGTTTGTTCCCTTTAAATCTGAAGCACCTGTATCTGGTACTGCAGACCTTTGCAGACACTAGAATACACAAATACTAAAGTATAGAATCAGCCCATATGGACACCCACTGAACTGCTTGTACAAAAAAAACCACAAAATCCTATAATTATGTAACAAGTAGAAAACGCTCCACATGCTATTCTCTGTCTCCTACTCATCCACTCTCTTAAAAGCCTCAAGAAGATACAATGAACATTGTGGAATGCTCTGAACTGTACCACAACTGAAATCTCTTCCAAACTCTTCTGATCAGAAATGTAGGAAAGGAGTATTTTTTGAAGATAATAATTATACCTCTGTAACAAATTGGTCTTATGTTTCCTCAGAACTGTAGGACAGCTACAGTGGTATCTAGTCAAGTCTTGGCTCTCCATGTCAGAATTCTGATTCTAACTCATAATCAACTTGTGATAATGCTGGTTTTAGAAGGTGTTCAATTATATAAAGAGAAGACTGCAAAAGCATGTGTTTTTTTGATATTCAAAAGGTCGAACTAATAAAATAAAACCTAAAATCCTGCCAATCCTTTCAGTTTGATACTCTCTATCTTGCTTATTTAGTCTTACCATCATCCTAAGTTTTGAGTAAATTTTGAATTACTTTCCATTTGCTCTTGACATCTAACACCTGATTAGTTTAGAATTATGCATACAAGTGAGATAATCTTCACAATTTGTTGCCCATATAAATTCATATAGGGTAGAATGCAGATACTGACAAACATCCAGGTACAGATATTAATTCTCCAGACCAAGTAAGACTGTCAGTCTTTTTCTAGTCTTCAGGATTTTACTTTCACATAATGTTCACTCATGCAAACTTGTAATCATCTCCCCAGAGTTTCAGGAAGAGGATTTGGGTGTAGCATGGGACTAATGCTGAAAAAGTAATTAGAGGAATGTTGTTTATGTGGCAAAAGACATGGGCAGAAAAGAGTGAATCCAGGGGGAATGAGCATAAGAAAATAAAGAGAGGACAAGTTAAAGGTGGTCAGTTCATCAGCAATTTGCGAGTGCGCTCTCTAGGGGGAGCGTGCGTGTGTGCGTGTATCTGTGTGCGTAACTTGCAAACTTCAAGCCAGACTTCCTAGCAAATATCTCAAGAAGTCTGGGAGCCAGTTCCTGGAGAGACCATAGGCTTTGGGCCAGAAGGATTCTTATGAGTGTGTGTGTTTGAGACACTAGCAAACTTCAAGCTCTATTAATCAGTGAGTAGGACAAGAAGTCTGACGGCCAGTAACCAGAGAGATTGTGGATCTGTGGGACAGATCCATGGTCTAGGCCAGCCAGTATCACACCCTATGTAGTTAGGGTGTGTGTGGAATATGAGACTTGCTAGCAACCTTTGAACCTTATTACCTGACATTAAGAAGAGGGTTGCGGCACCCAATTCTGTGCCATTTGAACATGATACTGGCAAACTGATCATGCCAACTCCAGTTTATGTGAATGCCCTTTGTACATGGCAGCTCTGGGGGTATTCCTGTTATGTTTAAGTTGATCTGTTGGTGGTTGGCAGTTTGTGTGCAGTGTGTGTATACTGTGTACAGGGCATGTGCATAATGGGAAATCTAGTTTCAGACTGTCTGCAGGCTGGACCTGAGGGCCAGGAGCCACATCAGCTTCACACTAAGGAGACCATGAACGTAGATCCCTTGCATCCCAAAGTCCATTAGATTAGTCAACCAGGAAGAGAAATATCCTGGACCATAAGGTACATTAGATTTGGCTACTCTTTAGCATTCTACATCACCTAATTCCAATAATAATAATAATAATAATAATAATAATTTGGGAAAGAGTTAGCATCAAGAGTGGCAATGAAAACATAATTTATTCTCCTGTAGATGCTCTTGTTTAAAGATAAATAAATGTGCCTCACCAGTAAAATATAGCACTAATCATCTATAATCACAGAGATATTTCGAAACATCCTCGAAGTAACTTGGTGTGGTAGGAAAATTAATATTTTTCTGATAAAGGACTGGGACAGAATTTAATTGCTTTTGGTGAGGTCAGACAGGAAATACGCTGTGGAGAAAGAAGTGACCTAGTCTTTTAAGAAATTCCTTCAAAAGAACTGATTCAAAGGAACTGATCTCCTAAACTGCAGTCCTGCCTCATAGGTACAAGGCTATCTATTTTTCCTCTATTATTCTTTGTTACCATTGACAAAGGGAAGTAGAATACCATTACAGTAAATATGCTGTTGCACCACCCCTATTCTCTTTAAATGTTCAGAGTCAAACATACAACTATGTACATCATCAAAAGCTGATTTATACCACTGAGTTTCTGTTTCCTAAGGAGAAAAGCAGTAGGAAGAGTGTTTTAATTAGCTTTCAAAAGTTGATCAAAATAGTGAACACGTTACTGGAACAGATGATTTAAATAACCTGTGATTGTAGACACCCATTTCCAAAGCTTGAGGGACTGCAATAAAAGCAAGAACAAATGAGGGAAAGAGGAATCAAAACAAACCTTACTCAGGCAACTATTCAAGCTCAGAATATGAATAAATTGCTCTCTTCTGAATTGTCATGTTGTCGTCTTTGAAAATTCACTTTTACAAAGGGTTTGTTTGCAGCAGTCATTTGCATAGAGTGAAGATGATAAAGAGCTTACCTACCCACTTTATAGTACATCGTTCTCATCCTCCCTCCTCCGAACTCTTTCCTTCATTCCATTTGGTGCTGCAACCATTGGCAGTATGTAGCAATCTTATTCAGAGGTTCTAGGCCATGCTTTTCCAAGAAAGACTCCATGTATGGAGAGCCAGAAAGCCTTGAAGTGGATAAAAATGTCAGATATAGTGTCTCCTTTTGATTTGACTGTTCCTTTCCTTCAATGGACTCTGAGTGCAGTGGAATAGATCTCCTCACTTTCCTGACCAGACAGGCCAGAGCAAAACTCTCCTTGCTTTAGAGTCATACTTTTCCAATTCTAACTATTTCAAAGTTAAAGCAGATTTTTTTTACACACAACAGTACCAGGAAATTTAATTTTTTTCTGTATTTAATGACTGAACAATACAAGAATTGACCTGAACCCTTCACGCAAACTTGAAGATGGACTACGGTTACTGCCACAAAAGCATTGCTATGAATAGTTGCTCAAATTAATTTTTTTTTTCTATATGCACATCTTTTTCATAATGTCTTTCAAATAAGCATTTGGGGTAAGATCGTTTTCTGTCTTGAATCCATAGGGAGAAGCCAACTTCAACTTATTCACAAGGAACAGATAAACAATAATATCATATTTACATTAATGAGCAGAAGGTAGGAAACATGGGATATTGTGTCAAGGTCCATAGCCTCAAATATACATCACTAAATGAAGATTATGAAGGAGGGAGCAATAAGAAGACAGGCTATGACCTACTAAGTAGTAGCCATGGTTTCTTAGTCTTAATCACTCTGCCTTGCACAGGACTGACACTCCATTGCTGCTCTATATGTTGCAAGAAATCAATATATACTTTGCTTGGAAGAGATTATAACCTGAACAGAGCAGAACAGAAAAGAATAGAAAGAAATTACTTTCTCCATTTTATAGATGGGGAATTTAAGCCACAAAGAAGTTCAGAGTGAGACTCTGTCCAATCAGAAATCAGAAACTCAACCACAAAATCTTACAACTTACTCAAGAAACTTAATCAAAAGATCACATTTTTCTTGAGAAAAGAGGAAGAAAATCTTGCTACATTCACTGAATGGTGTTATAAAATGAATTACAGCTATAACGAAATAATAAAGACACAAATCTCTCAGCAGGACACCTACAAGCACCCTTTCTAATGCAAATAATGGAAACCCTGACATATGGCCTATTATGTCAGAATTTATTGAAAGCTGTCTTCTTGATCAAGAATACCAATAGTTTTCAAGAGCATTTCACAAGTATGTCTCAGTTCTGTAGGCCACATTCACAAGCAGGCTATAATTCTGGTAAAATCATGAACATCATTTCTCAATAACCTGCACCTGTCATGAGTGAAAAGACCAACATAATACCATACCTCACTAGCAACCTATCACATTTCTTGGTTTTTGTTATCCCCTCCTAGCACGTCTCAAGCTTGGCTTCTGAGGATAATCTCATGAAAGGGCTTATATGAAATAAGCTCATATTATCTGTCTTTATTTAATCCAGATATTATCTTAGGTCTTGCTGCTCCAGTGCAGAGTGGCAGGTAAATAAATAAATTGTTAATAGATGCAGATTTCCAACACCACTTCCAAGTACGATGAAGGACTGTTATCAGATTTGCTTTCTGTGTTCAGTTTGAGGTCAGTGACTGTGACAATGTTTAAATTCCACAGCACTGTTCTCTGTAGAGGTTTATAATTAGACCTTTGAAAGAAGCTTTGCCTTTTTATCGGTAGTGGTGTGGAAATGGATTTAGAAGCAGAAAATATGCAGTAAAATATCATTACATGTTCATATAAATTAACATAAAAAAAGTTTTGATTTATATCTGTGGAGGCTTTGGTCAATCAACATCCATGTGTTTGTGGTGAAAGCACAGGGCAGAGTATCTCAAGAAGCAATGAAAGCATTGCTGCCTATTTAAGGAGCATGTTTTTTGCAAAGCTCTTTTGTTTTCATCTGGTTATTCATTGATAGTCATTTTGTAAGACTTTTGCATTCGTTATATTGAGGTAAATATAAGGAAAGAGCACATAACAATATACATATTTTTTAAATGCATCCGGGTGTTAAAAAAGCTCTGGGTCAAGCACAGCTTTAGAAAAGGAAAGGAGATGCTAATTTATTTTAATTATACCTCGAAATTTTATTTCAATACTTTAATCTACTCACAGGTTATAGTTCCCTCTTCTAACCTTTTCCAAAACTCTTCCTTAATAATGAAACATCCCTCCTCAGCCAGTGTCCAAATACACTTTCTTGTTCCTTTAATGCCGCTTTGTTAATGATGCCTCAAAGAAATGGGGCTGCTAATCACAGGGAATCTGGGAGGTGGGGAGGGAATGTATCAGTAGATTATTAATATGGTCATTTGCTGAATAAAAAAGACATAAAGATAATGAAGCATATGCACATGCTGGTGCACACCGGCATCCTGCAGGTGAGGGTCAGATTAGAGGAATATAAATTGAACAAAGTTAAGACCTTCATTCCTTTATCTTTTATATAATGTTTTTCTTCTAAGATTGTCAGCTGAACCAGGGACCTTGCGGAGTTAAACAAGACTGTGGAGTTAAACAAGACTGATTTTTAGTAGTATGAAAAAAATAATCAGCAATGCAACACAGAAAATTAATACGTGGGCGTGAACATATACATTTGCAAAAATGAGCATGGGCATTTGCAAAGAAACATGAAATCCTCTCTGCTGCAAAGAGTATTCTACCACGAGGTGTCACTCTTGTTCCATGTTAACGTTAATCATAGTTTCGCTAGGTCGTCAAGAGGAAGTTTCTCCAAAATTTAAGTTTTTATACCCCTAACATTTTATGTCTGGTAGTTTTATTATGTGGACTGCTGTTCACTAGGGATCACACTGCTAAGCATATTTTCTGTCAGCCCACTGTTTAGTGTTCTGAGTACTGCGGTCGACACCTGCCACCTTACTTGGCATTGCTGCTTTCCCGAGTTCCTCCAAACAGAGATAATTGTAATAAGCAACAGTCATGCCTTGCCTGAGACAGCAGGGTTATGATCGGTGCTTGGAATACTAAATGTCTGTTGGTGTAAAACTTTATGAAAATAAAAAAAAAAAAGAAAAAAATAAAAAGAACCTCTTAACATTACTTACTTCAAATTGGTGTTTGGGAAATCTAACAGAAATAAGTTTCATCAGTATTTCCAGATACTTAAGCAGAACTACTAAAAGTTATTTGATAACTAAGTAAATAGCCAGGGTTTGTCTAAAGATTTTTGCATGTTACATCATGAGGTTTAAAGCTATTATGAAATATTTTGTAAATGTATTTGCCCACTCATTTGCTTCAATTTGGGGATTCTGTGCTCTTCTATTCATTATACTTTGAAACAAACTATAGATATTTGAAGTTTTCACCATTGCTTTTTTTTTTTCCTATTGCCTTTTTTCCCTGAAAATGTTATTTGCTTTTTTTAGCTAAGGTTCAATAACACTCTTCGTTTAAGCCAGGACAGAATATCAACGTGAATTACAGACTGCTGCAGAGGAATAGACAAGGCTGACCAGGCACTGAAATGATATTGCAAGTGCTACAAACATATCCTGGATTATATGATAAAAAACGAATGCTGCTTAGTGTGGGTTTTCATACTATATACCCAAGCACAGCTGATAAAAAGCTTTGAGAGGCATTTTAGGATTTTAGAAGTTTCTAGAATTTTGTATGTATTTCTGACACATCAATGACTTTTTTCCCCAAGCAAAATTACATTTGCATTTTTCCTGGGTGAAGCAATCCGCTTTGAGATTTAAATTACCCACATAACATATTTAAACAATAGCATAAACATACATGTGATATTCTGAAATATTCTGCAAATTGAAGAACATAGTTAAAGCTCAGTAGTTACCTGATCGTTTTTGCAGCTTTCTGTATGTCAATGATAAGTTTCTACAAGTATTCAGATTTCCGTATTTGTTGCTGTGCTCTTAATTACTCCAGAAAAGGATAACTGTTAGACCTGTTATATCAAGAAATAGCTTTAGCAGGGGGCAGAAGAAGGTAAAGGAGTAAAGAAAGATCAAAACCTGCCTGGAGTTTCTGACTGTTATTTAGAGAGGGTTTGCTTTTCAGAACTACAGTAATTTAAAGCTAGTTGGAGAACTAAATGCTGCATCTTACAGGAAGGTGATGGTAGGGAGCCTGGATCCAATTTTATTGATTTGGTTGGAAATACCATAGAGACAGAAATCAGATTCTTTTTGTTATTACTGGAGAAATGAAGATCATTAGACATTGTACTTTTTGTCATTATACTTTTTAAGAACAAAGTGCATTTCAGACATTAAAAAAATGCAATTTCCATCAATGCATTTCTCTGTTACCAAGACAGTTAAAAAAATCACCACAGATCATATTTAATTGTGCCACATGTGTACACAAATTTGATGCACATCATATATTTATGATGGTATCTTACTCGCACTCTGCTTTGTACCTCTTACTACTTGGATTATGTTATGTTGTCTTTAACTTTCAGAGCAGTCATGTCAAGTAGAGGCTTTTTCAGGGAGGGTATATTGCATAAGTATGAGTCGGCTCCTGCTTGATGCAAGCATGTACCAGAATTTGTGGCTGCAACTCCAGGACTGTCACACGATCTAGCACAGGGTATATGAACTTTCCTCTTCACTTCCACAGGAGTTAGCGGAGTTTTGTTCACTTGTGTCGAGGTATGGTGTGTTCAAGAAGCAGTGCATGACAAGGGGAGTGCTCTGTTTCTCATACTGCTTAGCTGCAGTGGTTTGAGTGTGCGGCACTAATGGAGTAATCTGCCTGATTTTTGTATACACCAAGTGTTTTAACAATATATCTGCATACTCTCCTCATGCGGATGAGGAACCCTCCATCACCACAATGCAGATCTCTGTGTAAATGCTAGCGTCTGTGCAAGCCCAAGCATTACACGCTTAGTAATTTATAAAATCAGATTACTGATGATCATTTTTACAGAATTAGTCAACATAAAAGGCAACAGGGATCCTATTGTCATCTCTTATCCGAGCTGATAGAAAAAGTTACCTTGACTACAGAACTATCTGAATTGTTCTGGGCTTCTTGTATAATTGGTGCAGTAAGCTTGTTGGTTGGTGATGCTATGTTTAAAGATAAGCTGTCAGTTCACATTTACTCTTTTAAAGACATATACTCAGAAGCCTTTTCCCATGGGGACCTATCTATATAAATGACATTCACCTTTATGATACTTGAAATTTTCTCAGCATTAAATAATTAAAGCAAGTTTTATGCTACATTTGGCTTGGCCACTCAGAGCTTACTGCGGACAGCTGTTTGACTGAAATGTTTGTTTCATACTGTCTAAGATAGTTACCTAAAACTAGCAAGCGAGTGGAAGTTTGTGAACTTTTATGTGCCTCTAATTTAAACTCCAAAAGGAATTAAGTTAGAATTAAATACTAATAAGATGCATATCTACTATTTATCTTGGATAGTTTGGACAGACTTCAGTGTGAATGTTCACATATAAAATACAACACAAGCAAAATGTAATCACAGGCACTCATACTTTTTTTGGCATGCCAAACTCTTAGGAGTGTTCTAGAAGACATTCGTTGGTGGCAGGTGGAGAAAAGGCAACAGAAGGGTAAAGAAGTGTTGAAATTGTGCCAAGGGCAGAGATGGAGAGTAACCGTCTGTCAGACGAGAGTCAGACTTGTGTACTGTGTCTTTATAACATATCCTAAGAGTTGAAATATCTCTGGAAACTAGACTACTTTGCAGATATAGCTTATTTTGACTATGCTTTATATTAGATGCTAAGGGACTCCTCCATATAACAAACTTCCAAACAAAACACATTGTTCTCGAAAAGTAATGTATAAAATTATGGGTAACAGAAAGGAATTGCTTGATAAATTTCAGATGTTTTGCACCTATTAATTTTAGTAACAGTAATCTCTCTAGAAATTAAGTTTTCATATCTGAAAATATGAAATTAGGAAACTTATGTATCTCTATATATGCTTTAATATGTCTTTAATATAAGATATATAGTTGCTAAATGTGTGCTTTCTTACTTGAAGAAAAATACTTTGTTTTTTGTTTCTTTTTTCCCCCTTGAAGCTTTTATCTGACTTTAAACTCCAGCTCTGTAAATTCCTTCACTGACTTCTTTTGCTGTGTCTGCCATTTCAATGCTGTGGTCCAGCCTGTTTTTCATTCAGACTGAATAGTGGGGAAGGGCAAATCCTGGCAACCCTGACAGAATATTTCTCCCTCTGCCCCACGTTGCTTTTTCCGTGTGGCTTTGCACTAGGTGGTTGAGTGGTGGTTGAGTGACTGCCATATTAGTGCTATCATGTTCAGTTTCCTGGGTCTAACCCAAAGTAGGAAGAGTCGTGGGGAAATATAGACTGCCAATAGAATGCCCACCCAAAATGAAATTGTATTTCAAAATGCATATCATTTGCATGAAACCAGAGATGGAAAAGAGGAAAAATATTATCCAATTCACTTCTGTTTTGAATACAAACTAGTAGTTCACTGGGATCCTATGAGAAAAGTAAAATGAAAAATAAAGATTAAAACGCACACAACATACTATGTCTATTAATACTGAAGACATTTAAATAAGTCCTAAAATTTTTGATTTAGCAAACTCTGTATTGACACATGAACTAATCAAGTTAAAACAACTAGCTGTGGAGCTACTTGCGGTGAATTTCCAACTACTAACATATACTGTAGCACAGTCTCACAAGAAGCTATTACCTTTGATCTCTGTTGAAATTAGA
Organism: Crypturellus undulatus; assembly: GCA_013389825.1. Taxonomy (NCBI): domain Eukaryota; kingdom Metazoa; phylum Chordata; class Aves; order Tinamiformes; family Tinamidae; genus Crypturellus; species Crypturellus undulatus. The sequence continues at coordinate 46,380 of VWPW01015595.1, read as the reverse complement.
GTGACAAATTGCCATCAGGTGCTGTATATTTTAAGTAAGCCAGTAAAAGCTTAAAATGCCAGACCAGCAGTATTTCCTGCTGCTAAGCTCTGTCAACCTTAGTGGTCAAGTCATTGATATACTGGGTTTATCCAACATCTTCCACAATCATAATTGTACGTGACCAACTTGGTCTTCACCTATCAAACTAGATTTTATCAGTAATTCCTCTTAGCAGTGAAACAGAAACAAAGAGTTTAAGATGAAAGTGGAAAAAAAATGACTGATTATGATGACATTTTTTCTATCCCTCAGCCATTTCAGTAAGGTTGCAAAATATAAATTAGGGAAATTCATATTAACATACAAGAGTGATCAATTATGGTTTGAATTTTCATGGATGACCAATATGGCTGTATGGTCAAGTTTCTTCTTAATTGCAGTCTCTGTCTTGATGCATGTACAACAAGGTTAGGTGGGTTACAAGGCAAATGACTCTGTTGTGCCTTTTAAAGGCCTCTCCTCCTTGTCTCCCATAGTCTCTTTAGGAAACACGGTCACTATGGGTAATAACATTATTACTGACATAGGCAGCAGAGGGGCATCTTTGGGGCAGCTGTAGTGTCGAAACATGGCTAGAACCACTGCCGTGCTCCTTCCAGGCTATGCATAGGTGAACCATGAAAGACCTCTACCTGCCATGTGTCCATCACACACAAACACACTAGACTGACAACAACTACCAGTCACCTTCTGGTCTGACAAATACCTGACAAAAAAAAAAAAAAGGAAAATCCATATTCTCAAGCCATGGTTGCCTGCAATTTAGGAACATGTGATTTAAATTACATTTATGATCAATGGAGGGAGTTGAAATGAGGCAGAAATAGTGCTTTCTCCTATGATTATAAATGGAGACTACCACATTGACTCACTTACTTACATACATAACTTACTTAACATGAATTTTTATGTAACTTAAACCAATGAATATGCAGTGTTAATGATTATGAAAAAGAATAATGTAAGGGAGAGGGTCCTGTAGTATAACCCAAGAATTTCTCATGCAGCAGTTCTATGCAGCAGGTCTTGTTTTTTATTGTCTATTTTAACTGCATAGATCAATTATATTTGCTTGATTGGAGGACAATTAGAGGAAAAATTAAGTACTTCATATATTTTTATATTTTGTATTTTACATGGCTTTTCCATTTGCTTTTGAAAACTTCTATTATATTAGAACCAAAAACTAATAATGAAAAATGTAGAGATCTGCCTTCAAGTTGCTGTTGCAGAAAATTCATTGGATTACTGTCTTGTACAATAGTGGTGTCTCCTCATTGCTCATTTTAGATGAGTAAAAGATATTTTGGAATCTTAGCCAATTAATTGCACTCTGTACAATTTCAGTGTAATCAGTCTTATTACTACTGTATTTAGTGAATGCTCATGTAAAGATTTACAATTTACTTTTTTTCTTTTCCCCTTAGAGAAACAGTGGTACAGAGATGGTACATCATTTAAACATCTGCGATATGTCTGTGGCAGTAATATGTTAGTAAAACTTCTTACAAACAAACAGAAAATAGTGAGAGGGATTTTTACAAGCTTTTTAACAATGCAAACTTGAGGCACACTTTTCCTATCAGCCAGGACAAAAATAATATATACTTTCGTGAAAGTCAGTCATATATTGAGAAAACCAAAGAATGAAAACTACTCAGGTGTGATCTTCTATTAATATATTCTCTTGTACAGCATTTCTCTAGGCATTTAGGGTGCATAAAACCTGGCAAGAAAATAAAGAATGACAGTATGTTTTAAATGTCAAAAGACTTTGTAGTAAAGTGGGAAACATAGTGACCTTGTCATGTTAAAAGAGTATGCAAGAGAAATCCACAGCAAGTACAGTTTCAGTTATAGCACAGTTTTAGCTCTTAACATTACGAAGTTAATAGTTGCATAATTCATTCAAATTACAAGTTACATAATTCATAAATATCATATACTACTGCACTGGAACTGCATGAGACCTTTTTAACTAGCTTTTGCACAAATAATCTTTTGTGCTGATTGCAAATGCAGTAGGAAAATGGAGTCCCAAAGAATTCCTGATATATTCTCAGGCAAAATATTCCAAGTAAGTTGTCATTTTTGTTTTTTTTCGCCAGATTCTAGAAGAAACTATATGAGCCAGTAGGACCTGTTTATCTTGGGATTTCTCAGCACATCCTGATTCAAGTAGGTGGCATAGACTCAAACTAGAAGACTCATACTAGAAACTAGTTTCTTAGTAAAATGGCATTTAGACACAATTTAGCATCTCCCAGAGAGCACTAAGCCTACATCTACCTGCATTACCAAATAGTGTGGACCAACAGTGGTGCATGTGCGGAGAAAAATGTCTACTTTTTTTTTTTTCCTGCTTTGGAAAGCAGACTAAGCTGACAGCATGGATTGAATGCTTATTTGCTTCAGCAGTGCAGCAAATGTGCTACAAGAGGATTTCCAGTTTAGTTCCATCCCGGAAGAATTCGTTTCAGGTGTCTGAAAACAGTTTGCGATGTGAACCAAACCACATAAGTGGTGATGATTCAAAGGTGTACTCCTGATCCAATCAGAAACACTGAATGAGAACACACCCTGAGATAGTAAACCAATTCTAAAGGTTCAAGGAAAAAATCTAGTTCACTCAATGTCCCCTTTTCGTTACAAGTTAACTTCAATGACAGTCTGACTGGAAACTGATTTCTAATGTATCGTGCACTCTGTGTTTTGAAAAATAATAAGAAAGCTTAGTAGGAAATGTGTAACATTTTTCAGTGCTTTATTCTTTTTGGCATAGTGTTGAATTAGTAGTGCTTTGGAGAGAAAATTCATTTGATAAAAGGAACAAATGTGTTAACTATGTTTAGCAGTTCACTGACTAGAAAATTACGTACAGCAAGTGTATATTCAGCAGCTATTCCAAGACGGTAAAGTAACTTTTATTCTGTCTATATATATTTATTTAAATTCTGAAAACCATTAAAGTAACAGGTGACTGACTGTTCACCGACTTTAATATACTTTGCATCAAGCCTAGCTTTCCAGACTTCTGCAATTGCGTTATATGGAAGCAGAAATACAGCAATTATCAACATGAATTTATAGATACAATGAATAAGTGAGGTCACAGAACCTCATGCAAATCAGCAGACTTTTATTTGTTTTTAAGCCTATGAAGGTGTTTGCATACTGGGACACATAGCTACATACCGAAAACACTGATAAAGCTGTGTCTGTATAACGCAGAACTCATATTTACTTGCTGAATTGTTCATGATACCATGAAAAAGGTTTCTAAGAAATGGGTAGTAGTTTTATTAGTTAAATATTATTAAAAAAACCCCTGTACTCTGGTATTCGATTATGTGCAGGAACAGTATCAAAACATATTGGTCTTTTTCAATTTTGAAATGCCATATAAACTGCCATGTACATTTACTGTTAACCAGGGAATTTTGTGGATTATGGGACGTGTCACAAGACAAATATTTTTTAAAATGCAAATGCTACAGTATTAGTTTTTCAAACCATAACTGATACTCTTAGTTATTTTCTGCCATTAAATGATATTTTGTAATTTGATAGCATAAAGACTGTGATAATAACTTGATAGTATTCATGCTTGGTATTAGGTTGGCATTCAAAGCTGTTTAGTAATTTCCTCAATAAAACAGAATTTGGAAAGGATGAGCTCCTCGTCAGTGAGGAAAAGGAATCAACTTGAGAAAAGCAGGTCATTGCTCAGGCTGTTGTCATGACATTTCTAGTCACATGATTATATAGCATGTCAACATCCTTTTTAAAAAAATGCAAAACAAGAAATAAAATTCAGAGAAGAGAAAAAAACGTAATGTACAGCATCATTTTGTCCACCTGGGGCCTGACCACGATGAAAAATCTGTAAATACAGATAATATTGAAATTAAAATGTTTTCTATCTACAGAAACATCTGAAAAACTGAATTCCTTTTTATCAAAGAAACTAAAGTTGTTCAAGAAGATTATTTGATAGGTGTATGTGCTTTAACACACCTAGTATGTGGAGTCATATTGTGTTTTATTAAACTATCAACACATACACCAAAAACATCGAAGTCTGAAATTCTTTTTCTTACCTCTTCATAAGCCAACTGAACTCCTATGCTCTTCTACCATCTAAAAGAGATCTCTCAAAATTCCTTCTCCTCCAAAATGTCATGACACCTAACATCAATATCAGATACTGATTTTGACCTTAACACTGAATTTTTCTTATTTCTTTTTGGTTCTTTTGCATCAGTTCTTACCAGTTCTCCCAAAAGCTGAACACCACAGAGGTAGTCATATAATGACAGAAACTAATGGCATCAAGACAGTAAGCAGTGTCCTCGTAGAATACTGTATGGTTTCTAGTATCTGGATGGGGGCTGTCAAATCCTGAGCTCCCTGACTTTCTTGAAAAGAGAAAATTACATTTTCTCTGCCTTCTTTCGAGATTTTTATTTTCCTATCCCACCCACTGTGGTTTCTTGCACTGATTTTTCTAACAGAATGGGTGACTTGAACCTTCAGCTCATCTCAGTTTCTGCATCTGGGAGACGTCACTGATATCACCCACCTGTTGTATAGCAATACCGTGAGAATTAAAGTACAATAAAGATTAAAATTCTTATTTCTATTGTCATCTCCACTTGAACAGAGGGTTGATTCAGAACATACCAGTTTAAAAATGCAAATTTAGCATATATAAGCCAGTTCTTTCAAGAGTCGTCATTTACTAAAATACCTAGAATTCAAATGTGTCTACCCATGGAACTGGTTATTTTATATGTTTTCTCTTTTATTACAAGAACTTAATAGGAAGTTTGCTCATCAGGCTATGGAGCGTTTAATTAAACTCAATGAAGGAAACCTCGAGAAAAAAGAAGCGCTTAAATGTGCTATTTTGTTATTATTTCACAATGACATTTTTCTCCCTGATTGTCCTAGGCTCATATTAATAAACAAAACAATAAAAAAGCCACCTCTGAAATCTGCTAATTTAAATATTGGCAGCTTTCAGGCTTGTTTTGCATTCTCAGCTTGCCTTATTTTTTTAGCATCTCTAAGAGAGCTGAGCGCCGTTTTTTTTTTTTTATTCCTTTTTTTTTTCTCACTGGAGTTAATATCTCAGGCATACACAAAATATCATTTACTTACTGCTGTTGTTCTGTTATTGGGGAGGTACATTTGTACATCCTTCATCAAAATTAATGGGACTATAGTTGTGCATGAATAGGAAGACAAGGAGAATTGCCCACCTTATTAAGGTGAAAAGATAAAAAGAAATATTCCAAGATGGCATTACTCTTATTATATAGAATGTTGCCTTATTAATGGAGCCTACCTAGAGAAAATAAGCTGCACTTATTGCTGAGATAAGTGCAAGATGTAAGCACTTATCTGGTTATACTCTGCCCTTTATAAGACCTCTCCTCTTGATGAATGTTTCTTCACCCAGTGATGAATTTTTCTTCACCCACTCTTTCATTCAAAATAGGTATACATGGGGTTTAAATTTTAAAATTGCTAAGTCACCAAACTGAGTGAAACATTTAACTTTTTCTGGCATGAATACATTTTTCGAATCATTACTGTTCCACCACTCGCAACAATTCTACTACAGTTTCCCATTCCTTAACTTGATGTGCACTGTGCCATTTCCATGGCACTCATAGACATTCTCCTTAAAGAAACTTGGATCAGGGTTAGTGTTTTTGCCTATGGATTGAATGGGAGGGAGGTTTATATTCTGCAAAAGAGACTTTTTTCCATTGCTCTTTTGGATTACAAAATCCTCTCGTAATTAGTTATGAGGTTAAATTCAGCATAAAAAAATGTCGAAATCTCAGACTAAGAAAAGTGGGCTAGATTCTAATTTCAATTTCAGCCAGTAATAGAGTTGCATTTACACTTGTATGAGAGCAGAACTTGAGTCGTCATTTACAAAAAGGACACTCCTAAATTTTGTGCCAACAGACTACAGGTAATTCGCAAACAGCTACAGCCTACTCCCTCCTTCCCTTGCCTTGCAGCAGCATGTAAAAACCTAGAGAGAAGTTAGGGATTAATTTAAAAATCTGAGCTGCAGGGAGAATGGCACGCACCATGGGATAGATAAAAACAACAAATAACTATGTCACACTGTGATTCCTTAAGCCTGGCTGTCTAGAAGGTAAAGAATAAGCCCTCCTGAGAAGTGAAGAAATCAAAAGGAGAGCAGACTGAAGAACTGGAAGAGAAATTGCTACAGAGCACAGAGATTCACTGACAGAGACCCAAAAAGCCCCAGTAGCTGATTGTTCAAAAAACATGCATTTACATAAAATTCTGCAACCATTCTCTCAATATTCAGCTACATTGGTGGGGAAGAAAATATAGCCAACTGTAGTGTCTCTAGAGGTGGGATCTTTATTAATACTGATATATATTGATCTTAGGGTAATAAGAGAATGCTTTGTCACGTTTTCAAAAATGGACATCTCTTATCTAACATTTTCAAAAAGGTAATTTTTTATGCAAGCCTAGGTATTTTCTTTTTTTTGTCATGACAAAAGCTTGATCCTGCTCCCCTCACCAGACTTTCCCAAGCTCTCAGCTTTGCTGACCTCTCCCTTTATCCTCTCTCTTCTGCTGCAGCTTGCAAGATGGGCTCCCTGCATGATTATTAAGGAACAATTCTTCACTTTTTTCCAGGCACTTGAATGTTAAAAGGAGCATACCAAAAACACAAGAACAAACTAATAAAATATATCCAGTCTGTCATAGTGGTATTCTAGATTGTTTCCTCTAGACATGAGATGAACTGTAGTCAGTGTCTTAGTAGCTTATCAGAACTAGAAAATATTGCTATTAGTTTTGTTGTAGGGTTTCATGAGGATATCACTCATCCATCAGGACACATTGCCCTCTGCTGTGCAAAGACTGAGCTCAGACTTTAAAATCTATTCGAAAGAGAATTGGTATCAGATGAAGACAGATGGACAGGGGAATAAAATTCCCCAAAATAACAAAGCAGTCCAATAGCATAGGTTGTTATTTCAACATATGAAATCTTATGAGGTGTAGAAAAGTCTCTTCTCATGAAAGATTTTGGCCTTCTTAGCCTTCTATTTTTCATATGTCCAATGAAGAGATTTATTTATAGCCCTGCAAATTGGATCATTTAAATAAACCTCAAGTAATGTAGTGCTTAAACTGCTCAGAAGTCTGTGTATAATGTTATAAAGTTATTAAAGATCTACATAAATGGTCAGTGCCTTTTAATTGTCATCATATACATGGTACAAAGATGCATTTACATGTACAAAACAAAAACAAAAAAGACATCTGAAGGGAGTATACATTTGCAAAGCTCAAAAATGAAAGCAAAGAGAGCTCCACATTTACCAAGACAGTTCTGCTGCCATTTTCATCTCTGCTTGCACCTTTGCTGTTGGGAGCACAGTGTAGGAGGGAGGAAGCGTTGCAGACTCATACAGGGAATGTATTGCAGTCAGGAACCCAGGAACAGCACAAGAAGGCAGATAATCTCCTGGGAAAGCTGATCAGGCTGGTATTTGGGTTCTGATTTAAGTAACACCTTATGGGCAGCAGTGACAGGGAATGCTGGCAGGCAAGGTGTGTAAGGAGAGACTCGTTGGCCTGCCAGAAGTGATGTTCAGAGGAGGTCCACAGGACTGCTAGAAGCAATGCAGTGATCAGAGTGGTTCTTCTGAGTAATTCTTGCTTTGATATTTTATATCCTTAATAGGCCGCTTTCCCACTTCAATTATTTTTAGAATTTCTTGTACATCCCTGCTGACCTTTTTCACTTTTTCAGTATTTATTGCTACCTGACATGCATAACCTTTGGATATACATTAATTTATCTTTAAACACTTTCTAGTCCCTTCCCTGTCTTTTTGCTGTGTTATTATTCCTTCAAACTTGTCCTGGAAATTTCAATATTTCTATTGAGGAATTCATAGTTATTTACTTCTTCATAAAAATTCTTCACATTTGATGTACAACATATAACCAAAATATAATATTTTCACTAATAACTAGAAACACATACCTTAAAATAAGCAGCCTTTTTTCTGAGATTTTTCTATATCTAAACAAGGGTTGCTCCTTTAGTTTTTGAGGATGATAATCCACTTGAACCTGAAACCATCCTTGACAGCGTAAAGTGCAAACTATGGTGCAAACTTGATCTCAGGTGCAGGCCCAAATTCTACCATCAAACAATTAATTATATCAACAATACTTGCTATTTTGTTTGATTTGTAACCATGCAGCCTTATTATTTCCATTGCTAGTAATAGGACTAGCTACTAGTGTTGTACTAAGTTTGCAAGACCTGGGGACTGACGCTGGTCGTGCTTGCTCTTGCTTGAAGCTTTTTGCACGGACTGCATCTGTGACAGCAAGTTTTCTAACTAACCAGGTGTTTATGACTAACTAGTTTTATTTTTTGTTTATATTTGTGTAGTATAACCATAGTTATATAGAGATGCAAAAGGAGTTATTCTATGTAGATGAGATGACCTTAATGCAATGGTGCAAGGTAGAGAAATACAGGCTGGTAAGACAGAAGAGGCTTTGAGAGGTGGAGATACAGCATATATGGAGTACAGGGATGGGATGAAAAGAGAAGCGGCACAGGCTTGGCAGGGTTATAAACATCTCACCAACGGTCAATTAAAAAAAAAGTGTAGACCTGTATCTGAACTAAGCTTGTCTTAGGAGAAACAAAGAAAATAAATAAATAATATCTAACATACACAAGCGGCACCATGTATAGTAAATTCAGATGTAAACTACAGCTGTAGACCAATGAAGAAGGAGAAAGGTGTGTTAGCAACACACAGAAATGACCTTAAGTCTATCTTATAAGTACTTCAAAGGAGGCAGTGAGGAGAATGAGGCTGACCTCTTTTCACTGGTGGCCACTGACAGAACTAGAGGCAATGACCACAAACTGAAGCACTAAAAGTTCCACAGGAACTTAAGGAAAAATTCCTTGACAGTGAGGGTGACAGAGCCCTGGAAGAGACTGCCCAGAGAAGAGTCTCCTTCTCTGGAGATCTTCAAGACCCGCTTGGATGAAGTCCTGTGCTACGTGCTCTAGGTGGCCCTGCGTGTGCAAGGGAGTTGAACTAGGTGACCTCTAGACGTCCCTTCCAACCTTAGGCATTCTATGATTCTATAGTAAGGAGTAAGAAAAATCATATGAATATCATATGATGTTGACAAAGTCCTCCAGATGCTGACAACTTGCTGTAACCTTCTCTCCATGCAAATGAAACCACTAACCTTCAGGCACAGAGGAACAGGGGAAAAGTGAACATAACACAAGGAAAAGGAGGAGATCTGGGAAGTGCATGTACCACATTTGTCCTGATTTTCAGTATTACTTGTTTTCCAGAAGTGGCTATACCCCTGTAAATACATACATTTGGTACTTATATCAACTACAACTGGGAGGGAAGTCCACTCCCTCCCAGTTGTATTTGATATAAGCTAGCAAGCAGCATTTCAGGCATATAATATTTTGTTCTTTATGTTAAGAACATACATACTTAACTGCTTTCATGGTCACCGAACTCCATCCCCTCCGCTCTCTCTAGTGATTAATGTGGTATTAAAATGTGCTTCCAAAACTCCGACAGCCTGTCATACAGCACCAGTGCTCAGTTATGCTTATAAAAGCGGAATGAATAATAAGGGATAGGAGGACAACACATTCCAATTTACAGTTAAAATGAACACAAAACATTAAAAACAATGAAAAATCCCTCTGGTACTGCAGGTCAGATCCTGGACTGTGTTAGGAGAGTATATCATATATCTTTCCACTGATGCAAAACTTCCTTTCAGTGTAATTGGCCATTGGATATAAAGCGAGGGTTGTAGTCCAACAGGCAGCAGTAGAGCTGTTCTTCTCTACTCCCTCCTTTGCATCAACAAACCAAGTATTTTGAAAATGTTCTTACTCCCCGTGGAGACCTTGTCAACCAGGGCATACAAGCACTCAAAGCTACTCCGATGGTTGAGCGGAGAACACAACACTCACTGAGAAATGATCAATAGGCTTAACTTCGTATTTGGTTTCCTCTGGCCCCTGCTTCTATGACAAAGCAAAGCTCAGACTGTAGCTTTGGCTCTGGGCTTATTTGTTCTTCTCATGAACATTTTTAATTTGTATTATCCACTCACAAGTTTTAGTCCTCTGAGTTAAATCCGTGCTAACAGTTAACATCTTATTTATCCTAAGAAAATATGTTCTTCCTTGTCTTAGAGTACCCTTAGAGTACAAATAAAATGCACACATATTTTATGTGTGCTTGGGCATATGTATATATAAATATATATATCTATAAATATATATATCAGTGTATATAAATATATATTTAAATATAGTAAAAACAGGAGACAGAGCAGATTCTCAAAGGTTACATATTTATATTTATAAATGTATGGCATTTATATATTATATATATAAATATATATATTATATATATATATTATATATGTATATTTCTTATATTAAGTATACATAACACATGCACACATTTTATGTATTCTTATATGTATATGCATGTTAGAAAATATTTGTGTGCTTACACATGCCTATATATAAGTCCAGTCCTACAGAATAACATTTCTTAGTTTGGCAAACAGTGCAAAAATCAGGAAAACATATTATGTTTGTGATATGTCCTAATAAAGAGCAAACACTTTAAACCTAAATACTCAGCTACTTACTCTGTTTCCACATGTTTCCTATCCTCTCACTTGCTCATGTTCTTTTTTTTGTATGCTACCAATATATCTGCTAATTCATTCAACTTCAATTAAATCAATTACAAATCCCCACAGCACCCTAATTAGTGAAATATACTTAACAAAATCTATCAATAATTATTTTGAACATCTCATAATATCACAGCCAGAGAAACACTCAAGTGATAACTAATTAATTGCTATCAACAAAATAAAGAGATTCTTACATCTCAAATACCATCACACATAATTAGCTAATAATTATAAATGGATAAATTACATGGTAGAAAGAAACTAAGATGAAGTTTTAACCATAAGGAGTTTTACTTTGCTAACATTGAAAATGTTCTTACTCTGTTTTTTTTTAACTCTAAGTTGTATATTAAGACAAATCTGGTTAAGACATAGATGACTAAAGACAGAAGAAAAATATTTCAAAAGTCTTTCTCCTATAGATAAAGAGCCGTTACTGTAAAACAGATGATAGATAGTTACCAGTTGAAGACATTGAATTAGATGTTTGGGCAGGGAAGGATGTTGACATGTAGGCTGGAAGATGCCTATTTTTGGAATGTGAGAAGGGTTAGAGTACTTGGACACTGCATCAGCTGATGGCACTGTAGAGGATGAAGAATTCCTAAGAATGCCTTATGTGAAGATTAGCTTTGTAATGGTTTTGATTTACACTATTCACTATTATCTAATAGTGAATTAAATTTCTTATTATTGTTGAGCCACAATCAGCAGGAAATATAATTTATAGTCATTAGAATCCTTGACCCTATGAATAAGTAGGTTAACAAACATGTAAGTTTTTTTTATGAGATTAAAACAAATTTCACTTAAGTCAATGCAGACATTAACACATTTCAACAGCATTAAAACAGAATGTTCCTGAAGTTATTATTTTTATGTTCACATCTCAAAGTTCTTCAGGAAATAGTTTTTCTGGTTCTATTCCTATCATCCAGTAATGATGCAAAGAAATATTTTCTGGAGAATCTAGGATCAATATGCTATGGTCTCAGTGATAGCTTTTTGTGGGGGGAAGAGAGGGAGTGAGAGGAAGCAAAATGAAGTAATCTTAATTTAAAGAAATGTTCCCACATCAACACCCTGAATTTGAATGTCCTTTAGTTCCACTGTATCCTTCTTTGTGTACTGTGTACTCACGCACTTCTTTTGTTCCTTCTGATAAAAAAAATATTACTGTAAACATATTCCCACAGATAGACAACAATCTATAATAAGATTGTATTGATCTACATGTTGCTCCAGAATATAGGGAGATTTTGAAATATTTATCAGAGAAAAAAATATAATCCTCTAATGAAATTGTCTAGCTAATTCAAACTTAATTCTCTTCCTCTAACCCTTTCATCCTTCTGTTCTAATATACCATTCTATTTTAATCTCAATTAAAATAAGTAAACTTTCAACCTTTTCCAACCTGAACAACCAGATGAAATAAATTATGGGACACCAACTTAGTTACTTATATAGGAATGAACTAGCTTGTGCAAATGAATCATAAAATGTGACATTTATATGCAAATTTAATAATAAAAAAGTCCCTAACTCACTCAGGAGCACAATACTTGGACAGTGATAATTGCCTAATTAACAAGACTGCCAGAGGAAGATAACATTAAAGATGTACAGTATTGTATATGAAAATAGACTGCTTGGTCTGAGGCGCAGAATATTCCACTTTTCTTTTAATAGCTCAGCCTCCTGTTTATCAGAAGCATATTTACCTGAGGTGAAATTAATGTTAGAACTAAACTTACAAATTACAAATTCTCATTGAGCACACATTTTCATCAGAATATGCTACTCATTTGAACTTTGCAGCCTTATTTTTGAGCTCTTTGTGATTACTTGCTTTCATATTTGAAAATCTGTAACAGCTGAGTTGTCTGATTATTTTTAAATGAGAATGTACAATAGTGCTGATTTTGTTTCCAGTGCCCATAATTTTGTACTGAAGTAGCAGAATCGAGTTCCCAAATAGTATGATCAACTATAAGCTCGACTCTGGCAGTATCGTATTCACAAACAGTCTGTCAACTGTAGGTCCGAACGCCCCGCCCCAAACAAGTAGTCAAGTTCACAAACAGCAGGATTTATTCAAATGCAACATTTCCAAAGCAGGTTTCGGATGTCAGTATAGGAAATCTGCTACTACAGCATAGGGTTTTTAGCTAGTTCTGATGTATAAATGTGCAATCATCACTCACCCCAGAAGATGGGAGAGAGCTCTCAGTCTCGAGTCTCCTCAGGCAGCGTCCTGACCGGAGGGGAGGAAAGAGGGGGATCAGCGCATCGACTGACCCAGAAGTTACGATGGAATCTTCCCTCTTTGTTTCCATTCTTTTCTTCTCTCTTCTTACTGTCCCTCTTACTAGTTTGCCTTTTATATATTTTCTTGTAGATTCATGTGGAGCTTGAGTGACTCTAGTCATATTTGCTTTCGTTATTCATTGATTTCGAAAAAGTCTCCCGAGTTAATCTAGAATCTAGACAGTTTGCTTAGTGGGATGGGGTTGTGCATTGGTGTATTGGTATTATAATGAGATTAGAAGGAGGAGAAGTTTGAGCAAAGCTTATCAGAAAGGACTGATCTGCCACCATTGTTGTCCCAGCACCAGACACCGCACTATGCTGTGGCCCATCAACTGTATGGTACCGCCAGGCTACCACCTCTGCAGGGAGTACAACAGAGTTTGGCTGTGGTGCCTTCACTCCGCTCCACCCTCCATCCACTCATCCTCTGCACGTCACCATCAGATTATCCCCTCTTCAGGGAAGCCAGCAAAGTTTGACTGTGGTGTCTCCGTTCTGCTCCACTCTTCGTTTGCTCTTATCAGTGTGTGCTGGGAGGGCAGACTGTGTTGCCAAGAGAATCGTGGAGAGGTAGATTCCGCACATACCAGCCATCCTGGATGTGTATCACCCCAGGCAAGCTTCTGTAAGGCCAGAACTTCTGTTAGGCCCTAGGTTTTCTCTGTTTCCCCTTTTCCAGGCCATTCTTCCACAAATCTGTAACAGCTGCATTGTCTGATTATTTTTAAATGAGAATGTACAATAGTGCTGATTTTGTTTCCAATTCCCATAATTTTGTACTGGAGTAGCAGAGTAGATGAAGATATGGTATCGAAGTCATTCTGTGTCATGGAATTGGTGTTTTTAGCAACAGTGAAATAAAATTATGTTTGTAAGAAGTACATAAAATTGCTAAAACACAAATTTCAGTTTTCACAGTTTACAAAAATCCCAGAAGTGGCATTTTTCCTTTATAACTTCCCTCAAACACACACAGGCTCAGACAAAACTTGCAATAACATAGGAAATAGATAAAAAGCTCAGTAAAAGGAAGTCATATGGAACAAGAAACACATTTGATGATATAAGTATTGATTTGTCATGAACCTTTTATATTGGGAAACCATTAAACAGTCATACATGTTTCCAATCCCTAAAAAGCAGAAAATGTTTTTATCCGCATGGTTCAGATGTGGTCTGAGCAGAACATCTTATTTCATCTTATCACATAGTTATATTTGGATTTTGTCATGGCAAGAATGTGACTATACTCTGGAGGAAAAAATATATATTTTTGTTCTTACTGTCTGAACAATGCTAGAATGCTTTCTTTTTTTTTCCATATGAGAATATATATTTTTTCATATCTTCCAATTTGATGATTCAGATGATTCAGATGATTTTTGATGAAAGTCTGCCATTAAAGCCTTGAGAATTTAAGAATGATGTCTGTCAGTCCAGTTAAACCTGAGTTATTCTCATCGCCTGGATCACCAACAGAAACCAGAAATTTGCAACGTCTCGTTTGAAAAGGCTGTGAGATTATGGGTAATAGGAAAGAGTGAAAATAATGAGTTTGCTCCTAAAAAAATCAGTTGAGAAAAAAAAGTAAAAGGTTATCAAAGAAACTAAGCAGTTCTGGGGATGAATTGTAAAGTCACTGAGAGTATAGGAATAGTTTTTAAATCCTCAAAATGTTGTAATGAACGGCATCATGTTCAGCATCATGAAAAGAATATTCCTATATATATTCAATAAATAGTTGACGTAAAATCCATAGAAAATAAGTAAAGTATACAAATGTCATATTTTTAAGATAATCTTAAGCTAAAAGGTGTGTGAGGGATTTTAAGAAATTGTTTTTTAAAAACACTGATATCAGCAAGTGTAGGATGCACAATGTAGGAAAAATCTGAACTTATACAGAATACAAAGGGAAGTTTTCAAATAAAGAGAGACCAAATGGTCCTCATGAAAATCAGGTAATTTGTTATTTACAGTTAGAAATCCACTTCTTCCTAAAAGCTCAAATGCAATGTGAATTTTTGTGGAGAATGAGGAGAAAATAAGAAAAAGCAAATGGGCATTAAGCACACACATTGCTAAGGCTAAAACACATGCACAGAAAAGAAACTGGATAGTTTTCTAGTCAAATCAAAATCATACATAATTGTGTGGATATGTTAAAGGTGATATTATTTTAGATCAGTTGTAGGTCAGAGTACAAGCAAGTACAAGCAAGTAATCAGAGCACAGAGCATAGATTCAGAAGTTTGAAAGAAATGTCAGTATTTCACCCAGTCTACCCCTCTGTTCATGGACAGATTAACTATCCCTTGTGTCACTCCTGATGGATGTTTAGCTAACATGTTCATAAAGACATCACTTACTGGAAACCGTAGGCAATACATTTCAATGCATCACTATTCTTCTTCTTATAATATTTTCCTTCATATCTAACTTAAATCTTTCTTGCTGCAATACACAGCCATTAGTTTTTATTTTATTCAGCATGGTCATGGAAAAGAGATTATTTTTGCCTCTCTGTGGTGATTTTTGGTTTGTTTGTTTTTTTACATGCTTGAAATCTATTACCTTATTTCCCATCATCTTCCCTTCTTTATGCAAAACAACATATATTCATTCCATTTTCTCTCATAGATCACATTTTTCAAGATCTCTTGATTATTCTCATCACTCTCCACTGCAAGCAATCTACATTTCTCCTGGAATATTGCTTTCCTTTCCCTCATCAGTAATGAGGACTTTGCATTATGTGTCTGGTAGGGCAAACTTCTGACCACAGCAGCCTAGAATGTTTTTGGGGAAATTGTCCTGTTTTTGTGCTCTCTTTGCAGTTGCATGATTCATTTGGTTCATAGACAGCTTGTCATCCACTGGAAAAAAACATCATTTCTTGAGGAGATAACTGTAAAGTTGTTCCTCCTTGCATAATTGTTTAGCTGATTGTTTCTAAGATTGTTGCACATAACCCTACTAATCTTCATTTTACACAAACCATCTTTCTCACTTATTAGAACAATTTTGAATTAAGTGCCTGTTTTCTAAGAAGACAGGTGTACTTTCACCTTGCTGGTATCATCCATATATTTTTTTTTCTATTACACTGAAAAATCAGAGCAGATCTCTGCAGGATCTCACACAGAAATCCCTACATGCTATAGCTTTTCAAATAGTTTGTACATATCTTCTACTATTTTCACATAGTTATCCATAAGAATGCCATAAGAAACAGTATTTATTCTCAAGTCATAGCTTATCTACTTTTCACTTCTATTCAAAAGGCCTGGATACGTGTCAAAGGAAGATGCCTGACTGGCTTTGATTCATAATAAATTCGCATTCACTGTTATTTATCTCCTTATTTGGTCCTAAGTGCTTCCAAAAAGGTAATTTTGCTCTCTAGCTGATCTGTAAAGAACAAGATTATTTTTAAAGTGTACCAGGAAATCAAAATAAGCACCTATTTTACCTTAACCCTGATGCTGCCTAAAAATGTCTTAGTCAACACAGTTAACCTCTTCTGTGCAGGTTTTAGGTCTCAGTCAGAACATTTGGATTTCTTTTTTGTTATTATTATTACTCAACATTAAGAAAATTGTTGGATTTTGATCATGGTTAAAACTGAGCATCATTACTATTACTAAAATATTTTTCCCTCTTTAGTCTGTCATACACATAAGACACAGACACAAAATTATTTCAGAAGAAAAGTAGTTAAACCATAATTAAAGATTTCAGGGCAACTTAATCTACTGCAGCTGTTTTCCAATAAACACATGCATTCAGTCCTCACAGCCACACTCAGAAGGGCTGAAAGAAAAAAGAGAGAGTTTTAAAGAAAATTAAGAGAGAATTAAGAAAATTAAAGAAAAAAGAGAGTTTAAAATACACTTTGTAGTTCATCTGTCTTTTAGCCTCATGCTCTCTTTCTCATGGAGCTCAGATTTGTGACCATAATGGTCAGGATCTTGCGATAGAAGGGCTTGTTGTAAATCTATGTCCAGGCGAAGACTTCAACCCTAGATCTATGCATCTATTGCCCTGAAAGAACTGAACTACGGATGATTTACCTCATAATTATTTGTAATGTCCATCCTTTCTGTATAAAATTTATAGTCTAGTTATTTATGGATCACACATTTCCAGCTCTACCTGTTCTTGTTCTGATATTAGTTTTTAAATATTTATAAGTACGTACAAAGCTGAAGAGCTAGATGCAAAGATTTGAGTTCTTTATTTTCATTCCCTGAGATCCTGTGTAAAAGGTAACCATCCCCTTAAGAAGTCAGTATTTGTGTGTGTTTAGTTCATTAATGTATTCTCACAAACCCATCAGTTACAGGACAGACAGAATATATTCCTGAAAATTTTTCAGTGCAGTTAAAAAGCTGCTTTTTCCTGAATGCAACAATAAACCGTGCAGGTCTTTCCAAATGACAGGTCAGTTGTAATTAAATGGGAGCTTGCCAGTCTGTCTGTAATAAAAATTTAATTTGCTAAATGTAAGCCTTTGGTTAGTAAACTCAAAATCAACATGACCCAGAATATCCAAGTTTTGTCAGTAATTTACAAGATGACAGCACCACTGAATGTGCTTTGTTGAAGGAACTCCTTGACCTTCCGTTCCAGACATTTGCAGCATATGTAATTTCATTAACCACAAGCAGAAGAAAGTCTGCACAAAGAAAACACTAATAGCTGTTAAACTTCTCTGGCACCATCACCTCATTGTAGTTTTCTGGGTTTTCCTATCCACTTCCCACCCATTTTGAGAAAACAGGCCAAGTTGATGAGAAACTAGCCCACGTCCCAAGACAGCTCTATTGGACTTTTAGTACTACTATAAACTTCCCAAAGTTATTTAGATATGTAACTCCCACTCTGTGGGAGTTTGGGGCTCTATCTCTGAGGCTCTCTGGAGTGGAGATAATGACACTGCTCTTCTTTGCAAGTGTGGTCTCAGGTTAAATATGTTGGAGATTATGAAGCAATTTACTACTGTGTCAATGGAGACCACAGAAATGTAAGCACTGCATGAATATGATGGACAAACAGTATCCAGAAAAGTTTATTATCACAGCTGAGAAAAATATAAGTGCCTTTTAACTAGTTGGAAATAAAACAGACCAATGTAAAATGCAGCTCTTGAGGTTGAATACTTCCGTCTTGCAAAAAATATATAATGTATCATGACATTCTTGATGGGAAGAAAAAGGAACCATATTTACAGGCAACTTCAGAATAGATCCATTAGACAAGCAGAGTCCAAATTTTACAGGGCAAAATTATGATTGGGGGTTGGGCTTTATTGACCATGTGAAAAGTGAAAATTTGGAGATCATCCCAGCTGGCATGCCCTCGGCGTCAAGCATGGCCATTCTGCTCTAGCTGCCCTTTAGTGCAGCAGCTTGGCATCTAGAAGTCTAATTGAGATAGTTTAATCTGTACAAAAACATAGGTTGATCATCTGTGACCTTTTGCCAAGGGTTAGCTATTGCTGCTCTTCTTCCTTTAAGCCTGATCATCTCCAGCTTAAATCTCTCTCTGAAGCCATTGCTTTCTTTCTGGGTGGGTCAGTTTGCCTGTCTGCTTCATAGGCCAGCAAAGTCCAAAATATCTTTTTTTTTTTGTCAAATTATTGTGCAAACCTATAAAAAATATATACAGAGTATATCTTACCATATTACTGAAAGGTTACATACTCAATGCAGGGTAGGTAGGGTAGGGTAGGTTTTTAAGTGTGGAGACTTGAAATTAGCAGACATTACTAATAGCTCCAATCTGTATTATTATAAGGTGGCAATTATTGGGGCCATTCCAGCTCCTTCACAGTTGTTCTTCCCCCTGTTAATGTGAATAATTTCAAGAAACGCCAAAGTGCTTTGCAAGTTCTACCTGCTTACAGAGGATCTGTTCATTCACCACTCAAAGGAAGGAATTATGATTTTAAAGGCAAAGCGTGGATCTCTTTCTACCCTCAAAACATACATTCAATCTTCCCCTCTTTCACAGTATAGTTCTTTAAAGCTAGGCAAGCTTGTTGCCTTTACATGATATGTATAACTACACATTGGCTCCTGTGTTGCTGCCCCCCTTACCCTCCCTGGCTTTTTCCACATTTTCCCAGTTGCCCCCTACAGCAGCTTGTGCAGTCATACTGGCTACTAGATTCACTTGGTTAGTGAACTGAAATGGCAGGACTCGGCAGGCACAGACAACTGCAGCTAATATCAATTAGGTTGGCTGTATGGGACCTCACAGATAAACTCCCAAACCCACATAAACAAGGCTCTTCAGTTCCAGCCAGGATCCCTTCTGCAACAAAAAACAGCAGATGGATTCAATAGTTTGTTACAAACAAACAATTTTGTTTTTCAAACAGAAAAGAGCAATGATGGCTTCAGATGGATTAGGGATGAGAACAGTTTTGCTTTCAGCAGCAAATATATTCTAGAAACAGGGACTGTTAGAGAAGATGTTCTGATAGGCTGCACCACCCTAAGGTATTCTTTGTTTCTGGTGCTTTCAGGAGTTCCCCCTCACATACAGATTTCTCCATTAAATGTTAAAGCCACCATCACTCAAGTCACAATTTGTTTAATTACTATTCATGCTCAAGCGCAACTATAACTGCGCTTCTCTAATAATTAAAATGGTAAAATAAAACCTCTATTATGCAGTAAAACTTTTCTTAACTATGGTATAATATTAATTTTTACCTGCTGCTTTATATAATAAGAACTAAAATTAAAGTACTCAATGAGACTCTACAAGATGCTGATCAAAATCAGTCATAAATTTGTAATTGATCACTAGAGCTTGAAATGTCACTGATATAGTAATGCAATTTAAATAACCTCTTAAATAATTCTTTGCTTTGCTTTGATGCAATTAGTTTTCCTTATAGTTAATTAGACTATAATGTGAAAATATATTTTTGCTAATAATTATTACATTACAGTACTAAGTACACAAAATGAAGAGATTTGTGATAAGGATACACAGCAAAACAGCACAATTTGTGGTATATAATCTTCTGATGTGGTAATACTGTAGAAATCATAATAGCAACTTAGTTTTTGCCAGGTGTCTCTTTATTTCATTATCTTCCCCTGAGATAAGCTGTTAAAGCGAGGATTATAACTTCAGGATCTGCAGTTGTAGCAGTTTAATGTGAGTTGCATAAATGGTCCGGGCAAAGGCACATGTATCTTTTTGACTTGCTACAAGGCACCTCAATAACAGTCAGACTGGGGCCAAGAGAAAACAGGAGAGCATGAGAGAAACAAGAGTTTGATCAGCCGGAGGAGGAAAAGATCTTATTGCTTTGACTACATAACTAGCAGAGGGATACCGAGAGGCCTGGTCAGATTGTCCTCAGAACACAAGTTAGTCATGGAAAATCTTAATGACAGATTAGGAAATATTTTTTCCTCATGGGGTTGGTCAAGCACTGGCAAAGGTTGCCCAGAAAGGTTGTGAAGACTCCATTCTCAGAGATATTCAAAACTGTACTTTACTTGGGCCTGAGCAACTACCTCACTTGGTCCTTCTCTGAGCAAGAAGTTGGACTAGCGACCTCCAGAGGTCCTGTCTCACCCGTGTGTTCCTTTCGTTGTAGGAAAATATGACCCTGAGCACAAAGCAGAAGGCAATGTGGTTTTCTCCTCACTGATAGCTGAGTCCCCATGGTCAGTCTGTCTGTATAAGGCAAGATAATGTTCAGGTTTGTGCTCTTTCTACGTGCTATGGTAAAGGAAAAGCATCCCAGCCAGCTGCAGGAAGTCCCAGGAATCCCATAGCAGTATAGCACCCCCAGCAAGTGCAGAGCTGTCCTGGAACTCTGCACGTTCTCCAAGCTGGCACTTTTATGCTAACACCGCACTGCAGAGGCACCTGCTCAATTACTCTTTTGAGGGAGATGAGTTTTCTAATTCCTTTAATCTATAGCAGTAGCTCTCACCCCAGGCAAATATGCTGTTTAATCTGCTCTCTTTCTCATCTAATTTAGGACTTTAAATAATACCACACTTGCAGAGATTTTTTTTTAAAGTCTTCATAGACAATGAACAAAGACTAACATTAGGAAAAAATGCATATAACTGAACTAATTCTGTTTCTTTTACTAGTAGTGTTCATATGAAATAACACTGTTTATAATAATAAGCAAGGGCTTAATTCATTGAATAGACTGCAGTCTGACTAAGTATAAGCTTAAAGGGTAGAATTAGGAAGAGAGAATTGAGCTTGTAAGAATTTACATTATCTTGACATTATGCATTATATGTGTGAGGGTTTATATGCATGCATATATTTATATAGTTTTCAGATATGAAAAGGGTACCCTCTAGGACTCACATAGGAGAAGAGAAGGGTGCATAATGACAGGAGGCAAAGAAGGAAAAAAGAACTAAAGACTGCAACAAACAACAAAAAATCCTATCTTCAATTCAATATAATTTCTTATATCCTTACACAAAAATGAAGAACTAGGTAAGAATTTTTCTAAGGTTAAGTTACAGGCTAAAATTAAATAGATGTTAATCAGATTTGAAATTAGAAATTGTCATCTCAAGAGGAGAGGCGAATCCCGCTTGCAATGAATTTAGAAGGTAAGTGGAAAAGCAAATGATCTGATGAGTGTTTGTACCCAGTCTTCAGAGGGATCAGAAGCTTTAATTTTGATTTGCTTTAGTAGCAGTGGGAGATGTTAAGTGCTTTGCTGGATTGGATTCTTTCAGTGAGATATGTCCACAGTGGGGAAGTTTTGATATAAACAAATTAAATACTAATACCTAATACTCCTAAAGATATCTAAAATTATTTTAATATTATCCAATGAGATATAAGGTGTCCCATGACACTGACCTACTTTGTTTTTTAGACTCTGAATAAGCACTGTTTTTTGCCAGATAAGTAGCTTGTGAAATTCTATATTTATAATTCTTTTTTTTTTTTTCCTTTTAAGGTTAGTTTATGAAGCAACCTTTTTTGACTATCAGTTTAAAGGTTCAGAATCTGGATTCATATTTTTTTACACATGTTTTCTTGAAATGGCTTTTTACATATGATGATCTTGGTGTATGCCTCCTATAACCTTGGAGTAGGAAAAAAGATTACCAGAAATCTCTGTTAACAGAGTTCTATCCAGCCATTGTACATCTGCATGTGCAGAATTAATGTCACTAAAAGGAAACAACTAAGTTAATTAACTTAATCATCCAGACTGCCCCACTTATCCTGGTTCCTCCAGTTTAGATAAAGATAACTCCTACTCTCTCAGCCCTGACTTATGTAGCAGCATTGTTCTCTGTTTCTCTCTCTGAACCCTGTATTTGGTCTCCAAACTAATTATTTCTACCAAGTTCTGTAGTTCATGCTGTTTTTCCTTTAGGCATATTTCTATTTTTCAGGAGCAGAAAGATACCACACTAACAAGAAAAAAATCTGATACCAGGATATTCTTTCTGATTTTCTATATTCTCTATAGCTAGCCTGCAACTTGTAGGAGGTGAAGGATTTAGGAATATAGCAGTCTTATTTTTCAAGCTTTACCCAGTCTGCAGACTGCACCAGATTTTATAACATTGCTGTTACATAGGTAATGGTGACAGGGGGATCTGCACATCCAGTAACTATAGAGATGATATTCAGAAAGATCAAAAGCTCGAAGCTGAAATGCCGTAGCAATACTACCCAGAGTTTTTGCAGGAGATATATGCTTTAATTCTCCTAAGCATGATATATATAGTAAAATCTACTTAAAATGCATGCCTCTAAGAAAACATGCCATAGGATATAGTAGTATGAGAATACAAGAGGAGAGTGTATTACATTTACAAAGATGTGACAATTAGCATCTCAAGATACCATCTTAAATTGTGCTAGTGCAACATTTGAGATGGATCTTAGAAGTAAGAATGTCTGAAAGATACATTAAGGAGCTCTGAATGCTGTAGGTGCATGGGAATGCCAGGGCATCATTATTGCTGTTACCTTCACTGGTAGTCCATTGTGAAATTGAACGTCTTTCAGATGATACAATACCTAATAAGAGCAAAAGGCTTTCATAAGTAGGAAAAAGGTTGATTGTGCACTTCAGACAGGAGCTGAACATGAATAATTAAATACAGGTACTTAGTCATCAGCATCTATTTATTGAACCTGAAAACATTTTGAGTAAGTCCATGGTTTTAGAAACTTTTAATAGAACTAAAGTTTTAACACTTGTATCCTCTGTTTAAAATTTCACAAGACAATGAAGAACTCTATAGGCAGGATAAAATTCATTACATTCACTACCAAATGATCTGTATTGTTCACCAATGAAGATCAGCATAAAAGCCTATACTGGTGTCACAATGTCGATTTAGGTTAGCTAAAGCAGCGATCACCTGAGTATGTGGCCTTAAAATATGGTAAATTCATATATGCTTGGCAAATTTTGAAAGATCCCATGGGCTAGTCTAAATTTCTCAGTCAAATTGAGTACAGTCTTCCATCCCTACAATACCCAGAAGGTAGTTTGTCTTTCAATTACTTGAATAAGCAGAGTAAATCCTATCCTAATCTCTTGCTTAACTGAAAAAAAAAATCTTTTTAGAAGGCTCTTAGTTGCATCCTAGCATTCAATCCTAACAAACATTTATAAGGATATATTAAGCTAAATCACTTGAGGATTGATACAAAAATACCATTTCTTTGGTTGTCTGTGGATATACAGCCACATAGAGGTGTGTAACAGTGTTATAGATTTATACTTATAGAGCTTATCAGTCTCATGATTGAAATAGTTCTACTATGCAGGCTCCATCCTTTACAACTATCTATTCTTTTTTCTATCATCTCCTCTAAAACTATATCACACATTTCTCTCTGAAATATGTTCAGGATTTGTCGTAAAAGAGTACTGCCATTTCTCTGGAGTAAATAGCCATGTACATTGTTATATGACAGTAGGATCAAAGCAGGATCCCTGGATTCCATCATGGCATAAGGCAGTAATTTGCGTGCATAGGACTGAGCAACCAGGTATTAGCACTTTTTTTTCCTAAAACTAAACTCTAAACTAAGCCCAAGAAAGACTGGAGAACAAAATAGTGTAATTTAGGGTTATTCACAGTCTCATGGAAAATGGGACAAGAGAGAAGAGACATCCTGATGTCATATTGGCCCTCTTTGTGGATATAGTAGGGCTAATTTCAAAACTGTATTGTTCAGTAATTAACTTTTCTCAGGTTTAAGAATATCTTCCTTATGCTTGCTTATAATGTCCTTTTTTTCCTTTTTTTTTTTTTCCCCCAAACTGTGACCATTTTGTCTTGTCCTTTTGCTGTGCAGCTCTGGGAAAAACCTGAATTGTTTTCTCTGTAGCCCCTGTTTAAGTAGAAGAGTAATGCTATTATATAGCGTTATTCAATTATTTGTCCCCTCCATCATCCTTCTCTAGACTGAACAAACCCCGGTATCTGAGCTTCCCCATACACGTTCTAGTAACGAGGATCTTCAAAAGTAAAAGTCCCTTAGTTTTAAGAAGTATGTTAATGTGAAATGTGAGAAATGTGGATTAAACACAAAGACACACAACAGAAGTATAGATAATAGAGACAACTATATAAAGATTGACCTTTTTGGAAGTCTAGTCATGACTCCAGTTAATGAAATCAGGAGTTTTAGGAATGAGATGACATCTACCCATTCATTCCTTCATACATACAGGAATAATCCCTTTTAGTTATTACTGATTACTTTTCTTTATTCCATTAGATACTGTCAAAAACTTTCCCAAATTCAGAAGGCTGGGATATCACCACAAAGTTCTGTTTATTTTATATGTATATATATATTTGCTCATACTTGTAAAGTTTGAGTTCCATCGAATCGCAGTATTTCTTTCTCCAAAATGATTCTGATGAAGTGTGGCACGTGATAAAGAAACTGGCCTATATTTATTTTTTGATTTCCATTTTTATTCTTTCAGAAAACTAGCTAAAATATAGGATCATGCAGAGGATCAGTTTCGAAGCTGTGCCCCCTGCTTTGTCACCATGGGAAATGTTCCCCGCTGGAACTGGTGAACACTATTAATAATAATATATCTCAAAATAGAATACATTTTTAATATACAAGTGCTACGTGATTATCAGTAGACTAATTTTTAAGCTATTGCCACAATTAGCAAGGGATACTATGAAACACATGTTCTATTGTAGGGATTGCTATCTACTGCAGAAATCAGGAGCAGAGTACCATGAAGATCTACCCTCATGAAACTCATACTCAAAGTAAATTACTTTTAAAATGACTCGTTAAATATGAATGTAGCATCCTTTTTATTAAAATTGTAAGTATAACCTCTCCAGAAACACAGTGCTTTAACAGTATCTTCCCAAACTGAGTTTAAGTTCAATTATAAACTGGAAGCTATTTGAAACTATTTGTTAGCTGTAGTAGCAATATCAATGAAGAAGTAACTAACTTACTTAAAAAAAAAGGGGAAAAAAAAGATTTCCTTCTTCTCTTCCTCTTGAGAAATACTATTCATCTGAGTCATCTTTTATAGGAGTAGGCTCTTCAGGCTTATATCCCTCTTGAATCATGAATAATGTCTGTAACTGACAACTTAATTCTCACAGGTGAGAATGTTCCTTCAAGAGTTTGTGTTCTTTGATAACTCTGTTCTGGTTTAGGAGTACTGAAAATGGAAATCTTTACTGCTTTCACTTCCTCTGACATCCAGCAGCCACTGATGAGGTTGATAACTGCACTTGCTGCCTGTTACAGACTGCTGCTTCTCAAAATGAGTCTGACTCAACAAATCAATGCTTTACGGATACTTTATACATGTTCTGGAGTTCTTTCAAAACACTACTTTTGTGTTTCACAGATAATCCTATTATTACTGTTTATTTATATAACCATAGCATTAGTGAACTCCAGTGATTGAACAGCACTCGACTGTGTGATGCTGTATAGACACCAAACAAAAGATGGTCCTTGGCCTCAAAGAGTTAAGCAACCTCCACAAGCCACTTAGAACTCACAATTTATAACTACTAGCGAATTAAGCATATAAACAAATTTGTGTATATATGTGTGTGTGTATATATGTGTACACACACATATATATATATATATACACATAGTGTATATATATACACTATGAATATATAGTGTATATATATACACTATATAGGTGAATATATCTTATTAAACCATTTTTCAATAAATCTTTTCCAATTCTTAGAGTTGTCCTTAGTCACTATGCTATTACAAAGAAGAGTTTGCATGCTGTGCATACTATTTAATCTCTATAGCCAGGAGGAAAGACTTAAATTGCAAGGGAGAGAAACCAATCAAGTACCATGTAATGATCAGGTTATCAACTAGATATGAAAAAATACAAATCCGATTCCTTAGTTTATTTCTTATCTTTTTTTTTTCCAGAATATAGATTATTAAAAGATAATATACCTATAAAAGGAGCATAAACATGGGCAAAGTGCATTAAATTGAATATCTGAATATCAGTGAAAATGAAAGTCTTGGTAGTGATTTTTGACTGTCTGTAATAGGAATTTGCCCTGATATTAGCGATAATGTCATTGAGACTCCAATTAGATGTAAAGTCACATTTCTTCGAATGAGGCCATAATGAATGAAGCCTAGTTAGTTCCTGGCAAATAAAAGTCTTTCTTACCCCTAAAAAACACTAAAAATCTTTTTAACTTTCAAGATGAAAAGAATAGTGGAGAATTGGAAATGCAAACTACAAAGTAAACTTTTCAATTTAATATTTTAAAATTCCCTCTTTGCTTTCACTTCAGGAAAGAATAAAATAAATCTCAATGTTTTACAAACTTTTTATGTTATAGTGAAGATGGCCAGAGTTCCCTTTACCTAAAGAAAAAGGAGAAAAAGCAGTTGAGCTGCAGTAATATTCTGTTTAATTTCATTGGTCATTACTTTCTTAAAGAAAATAAAGCTGAATATCCAGTGGAAATATGAAAGAGTAAGTAGGAAACAGAAGACAGGATGCAACTCTTATCCCACTGCTAAAGATGGAAATGGAATTACTGATCATTCAAAGATCTAGAAAAATTGTTCCTATGTTGGGTTATATTAGATAACGCTTTTAGCCTTTCAGCTACATTTTTTTCCCGTAGATGATAGTCGTATTGCTGCCTGGTTAAGGCAGACTGTTTGAACGTAGGGCAGAGGAAAAGTGAACTAAAGAAAAAAAAACAGATGACGAGAAACATGGAACAAGGGATAAAGAAAGAGAAAGGATCCTAAATTTAACATATAAAGCACTGTGCAGTACTGCATGAACATTTCATCAGGAACTCCCTAATATGAAAATAGAAAATAGCATTTAAATCTCCATGGGACATTAACATAACCTCTTTCTGCCCAGTCTCTTCTTTATTAAGAACAGCTCTCAGAATATAGTCATAATGTCTCAATTGTGCTACCACATCTCAGAATCTTGGGAATGCCTGCTGCCTTTCATCCATCCATTTCCCTGAAGTTATTGCTGGATTATGAATTTTTCTCCCACCTTCCCAAGGTGATTATAATGGCTTATACTCCTACAGCTTGTTCATCAGTTAAACCTATTTTCTGATGCATTCATTTTGCTTATTTCATTTCTGGCCCATATCTCAGTTTGCAGGTTTGATTTTGACATGCTCCTTTTGATGATAGTTAGAGAACTTTTCCACTTGGTTGATTCCATTTCTAAATCTGTACTGTTTGCTGGCTTCTAGGAAGTTCTGCGTGGTAGCATGTAACTTTTGTTCCCTGGTACAAACCAGCTTCCATTCTGTGGCACTCTGTAATTGCTACTTCTTAGAAGGATAAGGCAAAAAAGCATTTGCAAGATGCAGTATAGAGCAATGAGGAAAGCTAGAAGACTGTTCTACAGGTACATAGAAACTAGAGGCAATCAGATTTAGCTGAGCTGATTGTGCAAAAATTAAGAAGCATTCCATCCATCTAGGATGGAATCATATGCTGACCTAGAGAGAGCATTTAAGAAAGGAGTAGAGAAGGAAAATAAGGGAAAAAAAAAAAAAAGAGGAGGTAGACACAGGAAATGAGAAAAAATGTATACTTGGTTATTCAGAATGTTTTATTTCTTTGTCTTTGAAGTTTGCTTAACAAAACGGAGAAAAAGTAGTATCAACAGATTTGGAATTTTTGGAATATCTTTTCAATATATGGTTTTACTTAAGACATTTCTTACTGTATAATGCTATGTATCTTTTTTACCTTACCTTGCCTTACTTTCTCTTTCCTTTTCCCTTTTCATTTTTTCTCTTTTCATTTTTTCTCTTTTCATTTTTTCTCTCTCTCTTTTTTTTTTTTCTCCTCTCTTTTCCTCTACATTTTCTCCTCTTTCATCCATTTGTCTTTCTCCAATAAAACGAGGTGTAGGATGCAAGAGAAGAAAAATTTTGGACAAATAGTAAAAACATGTAATGAACAGAAAGAGAAAATCACTAAGGCATGAGCAATTGCCCTCTTACTTCTTTGCTGTCTAAATTCTTTGCTCCATTCTGCAGAACTTTGTAAAAGGAAATGTAACAGGGCTGTGTTCTGCTTGCATTTCTTTCTGCAGTGTGCTTGTTTATTTTGAACTAAGCACTAAGCACTGTTCTTAGAAGTCTGTTATTTTGTTCTCTGATTGCCTCAGCACTGTTGAAGTTGGCATTTTTTTTCAGTTTGTTCACATTCTCCCTTTGCCCAGATAATCTTTAATGACCTTAAATGCCTGGCATCCTCTAGGAGCTGCAGTCATCTAAGCTTTGCTTTATACCTTTTTTTTTCCTTTTAAACATATGTTTAGAGATTTTCTGTTATATTCTTTTATTCTTCATACATCCCATTCTTAAAGAAAGATATATATTTTTTTCTTTTGAATTTAAAGTTTTTTGGTTCATTTAAGATTTTCTTTGTCATGGAATACAAGCCATATGCCCTTCTATATTTCCCCTAAGATCTTTTCTGACCTTTGAATCTGCAGTCAAGAATAAGATTAGCAAGTATCTCCCGCTTTGGGATGCAGAAGTTTTATTCCATCCATACTTATGACATCTAAGTAGTGTACTGGTCCATGTCCATTGAATCAGGTGCTGCTGTCCCTGAATGTTAATAGTCTAATTTAATTAT
Source organism: Crypturellus undulatus (assembly GCA_013389825.1). Classification (NCBI taxonomy): domain Eukaryota; kingdom Metazoa; phylum Chordata; class Aves; order Tinamiformes; family Tinamidae; genus Crypturellus; species Crypturellus undulatus. The sequence goes on along the minus strand of VWPW01015595.1, from coordinate 17,043 downwards.
TTAGAGTTAATGGTTTTAATGCTATGCAGCACCTACTTTGTGCTGGCTACAGCAAAAAGGATGAGCCTTGTGAAGTTAATTAGAGCACTTGCATTGTCTGAATGACTCAAAGGCAGGTCAAAGGATCATAAGAGCCTTGTCCCGAGCTGCAATAACTGATAAATACTTTCTGAGGGACCATATCTGAATCAACTGCCTCTTATCCTCTCAATTTTCATCCTCACACCTACCCCTCCTTATCATTACAGTCATGTGCTGGAGAGGGCATGCCATGTCAGAATTACAGCTACTTCAGGAGTGCCTTTTTTTGAAAGAGAAGGGACAAGACATAAAAAAAGAGCTTAATAATATTACTGACAGTTCACTGTGCTACTAACTGTTCCAAAGGACATGAAACTAGATAATATTTGCCAAGGATATGGCTGATAAGGAAAAATACATTGAATTTTAGGACAATTTATTTGATGTTTCTATGTTCTTTCTCTAAGTAGTCTGCTTTTAAAGGTATGAAGTGCATGTTCAAGTACCCCTGTTCAGATATGTAGTTCTCTTTAGGTAACACAGGTGTCCAAATTAGCAAGGACTGGAAAGGAGATTTTATTTTTGCTTCTGCCAAAATTTTTCCTTAGGGCTAGAAAAAAATCAACAAATCTCCTTCTTTTGCCTTTCTGAAAGCATTGCTGCAGAGCACCATTAGAGAATCAGATGCAGAACAAAAAATATTCTATTGTCATTACTTATTTATTAACTGTATACATAGAAACTCTGCTGTGAATATCAGTCCAGTAGTGACAGTCTTCTAATCTGCTTATTTGTATATTGAACACTAAGAGCCTCTGGCCAGGCTTTTAAAGATGATTTCAACACTTGAACAAGCAAATAGCCACCAAAGTACACCAGGTAGACAACAGTAACATATGCAGAGCTAATACTGATCTCCCTAAGTACTAAAACTCCCTAAGGCATCTGCGTTTCTACACTGCCATTTACAAAGAAACCTAACTGTTGCTGTCCCTAGCACAAATGGAAACCCTGGGAGGCCCTGGAAACAAAATTTTTAATGTAGGCAGGAAAATTTCTCTCTCCATTAATGTCAGATTTCCTAAGTGTCCCCTGAGCGTGCTGAAGATGTGTTGTCTTGAGTGGAGGAGACAAATAAGGTACATCATTGGCCAGAAACTTTTTATAATCTTGGTATATAAAACATTTACCCAAAGTCTGGCATCTGACCACAGGACACATGTTGGACATACAAAAGGAGGAGTGATGATGAGTCGTGTGCCTGGATGAAGCTGCTGCTGTGGAAAATAAGTTAGTTACACATTATCTTATTACTTTACCTCATTGACGCCTCTCTTGTGCTCGGACATCTTGTGCATGGGTCAGCCTGCCACAGTACTGCTGCTAAATTTGGGTGCTGTAGCAGGATACTCTGACAAAGGAGTGGAAGCTTAAAGTCAAAAGGGAGGCTCACGTTTAGTGTGTGTGTTTTGCTACGCTTCTGATGGCCAATGAAGTATGTAAAAGTCCACAATTTTTGAATAAGTAGCATAAATCTTATGATGGCTTTTTTTATCCATCTGCAAATGCATTATTTGAATGGCGGGAAGCAGTCTTGTGCTTAAGGTACTGTTGGGAGGTATGTCATCTTGGTACTTATACCGTATAGCACTATTTAGCTTCTGTTCTGTGCAAATCACTATTTTGCGGTCCCTTTTTCCTGTTTTGTATCATCTCCAAGCTTGCTGGGGGTGACTCTGTCCCATCATTCAGATCATTAAGCTGTTGATTAATCTGAAAAATCTGAAGATGTTAAACATTACTAGACTCAATATTGACCTCTGGGCTATGTTGCTAGTTACTGGCCTCCAGCTAGAGTTCCAGCCACTGATCACAACACTCTGAAGTCTGCTGTTCAGCCAGTTTTTAATCTGCCTTACTGTCTGCTCATCTAGCCTACAGTTCATCAGTTTGTCTATGTGGATGGTATGGGAGACTCCTCCTCCTTGCCCTCTCGACCTGTCCTTCCTAAAGAGCCCATATCCATCTACAGCAGCACTGCAGTCAAGGAAGCTTTCCCACCATATCTCCATAATCACAAGATTACAGCCTCACAAGTGCACACAGATTTCTGATTCCTTCTGTTTCTACCCCATGCTATGTGGATCCATGTACAAGCACTTTACAGGGACATCTAGATGCTGATTTCCCAGAAGGTCTATGAGAAGTTTCCCCATAATGCTGCCTTGTATTCATTTTCTTGCTACCTCTGAATAGTTCCTGCTTACTAATTGGGAATCACTGTCTAAGACAGAGCAAAATGCCTGTTGGTTGTCCTTTCCAGATTGTGTACTGCTCCCTCTTATTTTTGGCTTTAGGGAAGTCCCTTGCAATTTGCAAGGATTATTTTTATACTACTTAATAGATTCTAGCAGCCAACCAGACAAAATGGGTTCTGTCGATACCATCAACTCATTATCTCTATGTGAAAATTATTTTTTTCCTGTCTGTTTTTGAATTTCACTAAGGATCTGTAGTCTTCTAAGCTGCCACTGAGCATCATTTCAGCTAATGGAGAATGGCTATTGAGGAGACTGAAGATTGTGTCAGAGGTATTAAATAATGGTGGGAAACAATCTTGTGCTTAAGGTACTGTTGGGAGGTATGTCATCTTGCTACTTATACTGTATAGCAGCATTTAGCTTTGCATACTCAGTGAGTATGCAAAAATAATTTTAATGTTATTTAAATGACATTTTACTCCATGAATAAAACATTATGTCTCATGATGCAAATATAAATATTTTAACGCTTCTTAAAAAGTAGATATTGACCCAAGAGCAACAATTCCTACAAAGATGCACTTTTCTAATTCTTAAATTATTGACTTAAAGTTTCATTTTCAGAGATGCAATGGGTTTGAGTTGTAGATGCACAAAAAAGAAAAAGAAATCTTAAATGAATATGTTCAGTCTTACTTATCTAATTTAAAAACAAGAAATATTTTCTCACGTCTGTGTTTAAAAACAAACAAACCCTGTTTCAAATCTAAGAGCTTGAATGCCAAGGCACATAATTCATTTACAACCCTCTGAAGCCCACCTGCAAAAACATTTTGTGGTCTTCAGTATTCTTCCCCCCCTTCCTTCCTTCCTTCCTTCCTTCCTTCCTTCCTTCCTTCCTTCCTTCCTTGCTTCCTTTCTCTCTCTCTCTCTCTCTCTCTCTTTCTCTTTCTCTCTTTTTCTCCTTCTCTCTCTTTTTCTCCTGAATTTTGTATCCAATTTGGACACTTTACCAGCTGGGGATTTCGTATATAAATTTCGTACTGCTTTAAAACCTTCCTTTCTACAATGCATATTTCATGGTTTTCTTATCCTCAAAACCTCAAGCCGTTTTCACGAAATTTTCTCAGCACAGGCTATGAACCTCTGTGGTATCCCTATCAAACAAAAGATGGTGACTTTCCAGAAGAACTGTCTGTATCTTTTAATGAATGTTCTGGTAAGCAAAAGAAATTTTTAAACAATTTTCAGAGGAAAAAAGGGGTACAAGAATGCAGTTTTTCTCAGAAAATTACAAGCTATGTATCTGGGGACATTTAAGAACAGTAGTTTCTTAACAATGTCACTTTTATACCTAAACTGTCATCTGGAATTCAGCAATACACTAATCTCAGCAATAGAGTTCCCTCTCTTTTGATACTTTCTCCCTTTTTATACTTTCTGATGGATGAAGCTCTAATATAAGGGTGCTGGTCTTGAATTTGTAAGAGTTGAGCTAGGTGCTGGCTCAACACAGGCTTCCAGTTGAACATAAGTCACTCAGATGAAAATACGATTATTATTAGAAGAATCTAGGTGTCTAACTTTTACTGAAACTAGGTCTTGAGGTTTTCTGCATCTACAAATAATCTGTAGCTGGGCAAAACTATTGCTGTTCTTGAAAAAGTGTTCGAGTATAAATGAACTAAAAGTATTAACAGTGGCCATTTAATTCTTAAATCTGAATCATTTTGTCATTAGAATAAATGGTGGCATTAAAACAAGCAGGATCAGCATCTATTTGTGGAATTTAGTAACAGTAGGCCAGTAAATGAATGAAGAGGTACCGCTGAGCATATCTAGGGGTATAAATGATGATGAATTCACAGATCTAAGCCTTAGGTCCTAGCAGATAATCATTGTCTACTGGTTTCAGAAAATTGCCTCAGTTTGAAAGCCTTTGCTCAGAAATGTGACAGAATAAAAAAGGCTGGTTGACTTGTCAGTTTGATTTAGGTCAAAACCAAACCAAAGGAGCTTCGTTCCTCTCCCTCATATGCTGCCCTGCTGCACAGTTCTGTGACCTTTCATATGGCAGAATTTGTAAATATAGAAGTTAGTAAAAAGGCGGTTGTGAGTCAAAGCTTAAAGCATTCCTATTTTGAATGACACTGTTCCATATTCATTGTGTCACAACAGCTTCCCTATCAAAATTAACTAAGTCTGCACATAAAAGCTGAGTGACCCCAACAGCAGATCCTGCAAAGATAGTCAGGAGTGTGAAATCCAGACTGCTCTTTCTTTTTTTTTTCTTTTTTTTTTTTTTTTTTTTTTTTTCTGGCTATTATTATATATTTCTGAAATTGCAAAATAAAGGCAACATAAGTTATCTTTCCTCATACTGACCATGTACTTTCATGTAGATAAAGTAATTATTTCACCTTCATATGGATAGGAAGCATCCTGAGAATCAGGTATTGTCACTACCACTGTGAACTGCTGTTTGACATTTTGTCATTGACAAAATGACTTCCTGAGCATCCATCTTCTATGACAGTACAAAACCAAATAGGTTCGCTAAAAACACTGTGGGTTAATTGAACCAGTCTGATGCCACCAGTGCTGGCTTGGAGCAGTCACAGAATTCAGCACTATGCATCTTGCTTGAGAACTGGTACATCCAATAAGCAAGAGCTCCTTAAACAGTCTTGCATTCTGACACCTGTGTTAACTAGGAGACTCCTATTGAAATGTAAAACAAGTTAGTTTAAACAGCTACTGAAGGTGTTCTAAGTTCATTTGATTCTTTTCACACCAAAACAGCTTACACGGGATAGTTTACCCACCCAGAAGTTTTAAGTTTGAACTTTTGTTTCCGTCTCTCAGTCTTACTTACATTCTCCTTCTTCCTGAGGATCAGAATTTCTATAAGGTCTGAGCTTGAGATGCACTTTAATAAATCCCTAATAACGTAGGGAAAAAATGGATTCAGTTCTAGTTCATTCCTGATTATACAGAAGGCCTGACCTTAAGTACAGAAAACGATGAGGGGTCTAAGTGTGCATGTATATGTGCATATATATGTGAGGGGTCTAAGAGTGCATGTATTATAAGTAAAATATATCTGTATAATGTCTGTTTAAATTAAACAGAAAAATGGTCAGGTTGCAAAAATAGAGGATGGTCTGCCCAGTGAGGTCTGCATTTTCCAGACAGAACTTTCTGTTGTCTCCAGCTTCACCGACTTCTCCTGATTCAGAGACTCACATGGATGCCTTTCTGCCTTCCCTATCTCATAAAACCCTTTCCCATAGTGAAGATAGTATCTCAGCAACTGGACCTGTTTTCTGTGTTTTCCCAGAGATCTTTATAGAATAGTACATCCAAAATATCCTCTTAGAGCAACTGCACAGTGTGTATGTTCCTAAAACCCCAAACATAGCTATGAACCTCTTATACTATCTTGCATTAATGTAATTTGAATGAATGAGGCTGCTCTCTTTCAACTGGTGTAAGTGACAAGAGAGTCAGGCACTCGGTTCATATCTGTGGCAGTATAAAATGAGGCAAGCAGTAGAATAAGAGTGCTTAAGCTTGTAACAAGTATGTGCAATCACTGCGGTAAGTCATTTTCAGAGATATCAAAGTCACTTGTCAGATATGTTGTTTGAATTAGGGATTTTTATATGATGTAAAGGACTAGCACTCTCCTAATGCTCATGACTATTCATTAGTGACCATTCTTCAGCCTTCTTCCTTTTGTCATTTTAAAAGTTCACAGGAGAAGACTTCTTTCTGTGCCTTTATTTCCATCTTTATGACACCAGAAACTTCAGAAACTTTTTTTTCATATTCTACTTAAGCTTTATTTTTGTATTTAGACATATTCTTCTGGAAAAAAGGGGGATATTTTAATAAAGGAAAAAGGTTCCTTCTTTTACCCAGCATTATGAATGAAGGTGTAATAATTTTCTATTACCAGCAATGACAATAAAATACAAAGAATTTAAGAATGCAAATGCACAGTACAGGATTTCAGAAAGTTATGAACAACCGAAATCAGGAAGGTGAAATTGAAATGCTTGTACACGAATAGTAACAACAGGATTGCTCATTGTATATTCAGCTGGTATCAAACTCATTGTAACTATAAACATCAGGAAAGCTAGTGTGCTCTTTGGTGATGCTGACTATGACAAACATATAACCATCTGAGCAGATAAGCCTTACAGATTTCAGGCATTAGCTTTAAACATATATATTCAGAAGGGAAAAAGAAAGAGTAATGGCTAATGTTTCCTGCACAGTGAATTCATCTTTGATGAATAAATGACTTAAGAAGTCTATGTGGTCAAGAAGAAGAAAAGACAGATACTGTCAAAATAAATAATGGAACCTCATGGTATGAGGACAAGTAAAGGTCACATGAAGGAATCCGGAGGGGAGACAGACTGATAGAAAGCCTTTTTCTAAGTATTAATGGTAAAAAAGAGAAGTGATAGCTCAGTTCAGACATTGTTGCTTAATCACTAAAGTCATTCTGAAGACGACTGGGAAGTACAAGAACATTTTTCAACAATCTCTACTGTGTATGCATTCAAATACCCTATTTTAGAAGATATACTGTGTTGAAACTGACTGATACCAGAATATATGACCACTGAGTGCCATGTCTACTAAAGGTAAAAAGCAGAAACTCACACATTCACAGAATACAGAATTAGGCATTTTTGCTTTCTTCAGTATAATTTGCTAATTTTTACTGCAAAACTTACTTTGAGGACAGCGCAGGCTTCATTCTTACCTTTGCTAAAAAACTGCATTCAGGAAAAAAAGATCATGAGCCTTTGTCAGAAATGAAAAGGTGCTATTTGGGACCAGGCACAGAAAGTCAATGCACAGTTTCTGCTCTACTAGCTGTTTGGAAAATTAGTGCTACAAATTCAGTCACCACTGAGGGTATCTAACCATCTTAATGGGCATTGTAAAAATGACAAATACCGTCCTCGTATTGCCAAGATAACCTTACTTTTGTGGAGATTGTGGTTCAATCTGTTGTTTTTTGTTTTGATGCTTTCAGCTAACTGATGAGACCAGGAGAAAATATTGCTTTATATTTCATATAAAATAAATATTGAGTTGTCTTTCTCTTTCTGGTGCTTCAACTAGTACTGCCTCAACATATACTTGAGCACGCATGTAAAGATGTTAGGTAGGATAAGAATAAAGCATGTGAGATTCAATAGTTGAAACAAATAAAAGAACCATTACTATAATCATATTCTGAGCTAAGTTAGAGAAAATATCATGATATAATACTTTACATGAATCCTAAAACTTTAGAATTATGACCTAAAAATTTGTCAATCAATATTATAAAGCACAAGAGAAGGTCCAATAAAATGAGAACCATACTATTCTCTGAAAGGGAAGGACGGATCTGACCTGTCCTCGTTTATAGACTGCTTGAGAGTGGCAAAATCTGTATTTCTGTAGTGGACAGCACTGTGCTGCCTTCTGAATTTAGTAGAATAAATGTTCAGAAAGCCAAGCATCTCAGAACACAGCCTTCATTAGTTTTTCCAACCTATGAGAACTGAACAACAGATGCTTGCTTACTCATGCCATCAGTGACTCTTTACTCTCAGTATAGAAAGTATAAACCTACTCTGAGGACTCAGACTCTATAAAGGCTGCCTTTAAAATAGTTGTTTGCATTTCCTAAGCACAAATATTTATCTGATAAAATAAATAATATGATCCATAACAGCTCTTTATTTTGGAGTATATATTAGTTAAGTGCAGTGCCTGGTGACTAGTCTGCCTAGATTGTGTAGTATTTATAGTCTCAAAATATTTGAAATGTAATCTCTCTTATTTTTTTAAACAAAATTAAATATATTCTCAATTTTGTAGCTTTTACAGAGACTTTAGTGAACTCTGTGACCCCATAAAACATCAGATCAGTTTGTAGGATTGTATAGGTATTTTTCAGTGTGTTAAAGCAAAAGTAGTACTTTCTGTGTGTGAGCCAGGAAATGCCAATGTGTGAGATGTTTAAAATATGCTAGTCAGTGCTTCCAAATCAGAAAGAAAATTTATCTTTAGGGATTTATATCTGATGCAATTACCCTACTATACCGTGTGAAATCCCTAGCAGACTTCTCAAATTATCTTATTCTATCTAAGAGGATAATTAGATATTAATAAAGCTTGTGGAACTTTTAAAAGATTTGGAGAAATTCAGCCCACAGATTTGGAAAGCACACTTGACATAGAACATGCACGTGTATTTGATTTTGGGGAGTTTAATTAAGATACATGTCTGCATTTGACCGAAGTGTGAAATATTCAGCTCTACACTTATATAAGCTAAATAGAGTTATTTCTTTATCAAATATGGTACATGCATTCAGTTTTGAAAACATTCTGTACCATATGGCACTGTTTGTGCTAAATATTCGACTACAATGGAATTCCTAAATAAATTTAAATTATGCCAAAATGAGAAAAGATATTAGAGTAATAAAGAGCATTTGTTTTCTTTCTATCTTAAAACACGATCAGATCATTAATCCCTAACAGATACACATGCAAGTTGCCCTTATTTTCAGTACCTGTCCTTCTTTTACCGTTAGATGGCACTGCAGGAATAATGACGGCTGGAAAGACAACGCCTGGAATAAGAACCTCATATCCCATCACACAGACTATAAAACAATTTTTGTCTCCCACTGGTTTCACCAGTTTAATCCTGTCATACTATGAGTCAGATTTTCTAGGCGTGCTTACTACTGCCAGGAACGGATATACTGAAACTGCTGACACCAAGTGCTTAATGTACTTTATGTTATAGAAATAGTAATCTTTTACATTAAATTACTTGCTCATAGACTATGCCTGCTTCTAGCAAGTTTTCTGTCATAATATTTACCTACATACCATCAGCTTGTGTGTCTGCTACTCGGATCAACTGTTGAGCTGACATAGTGATCACCAGGGTTGTGAATAGTTTTCACGGTGAAATTTAAAACAGGCTTTCATCTGCCAGACTATTGGTGAAATTAGTCTGGTTCTTGAAGCAAGAGACTTTTTTATTCAGCCTGAATATCATGCTCTATGGCAGAGGAGCTCAACTGAGGAATAAAAACAGCTTTTCCTACCTGCTGCTCTTTGAAACTCATTTCGGGCTCCAAGTGCCAAGCAGGATTTTTTTTCGCAACACATATCAACACCAGAAACAAAGTTTTGGAGGGCTAAATTATGCCCTAAGTGGTACCTGTGCAATTGTTTTGCCTGCAAGGCTTTTGAACAGGTGTAGCTGTTGGGACTTTGCAAGCAAATCTGTTGATGATACTCAGGATGGGTTAGCATCCAGCTGTTTCAAATACTTACATTAACTCTGCAGGGCTAAAAGAAATAAAAAGTAGCAAGTGTTTATTTTTGTTAGGAAAGACTGTAGATATGAGCCTAAAAACACATGAGGTTTGATCTGTTCAGGAAAATGGTGCTACTGTTACAGTGTTGGTTTTCCACAGCAAAATTTTTCTCCACAGTTCTTTTCCTGAACTTGGTAATACACTATATGCTTCCTCTGACGCTTCCGACGCTCTCTGACTATCACATATATCCTTCCAGAACAATTTCAAATTCAAAGATGGAAAATACGGGATTTCTACTATTGACTTAGAAGTGCAGCCCAGGAAGCTGGGAAACCTGATGGGGAATTTCATTATGTACACCAAAGTATCAGAGGAATGAAAAGGTTTTCCGCAGTGAACATGTATCCAGGAAAATAAATATTTTCAGGAAAACTAAAATCGTAAGAACTACGAGGTAGTATGTCCAAGAAGACGGCTGGTGACTGAAATCTGTCAGTTTGCAAGGGAGACTCGCCACTGTATCTCCAAGAATAGCAGCTGGAGTGGCAGAATGGGAGCTTAATTGGGCCTTACAGCGCTTTTGCTGATGGATGGTTCCCTCTCCAAAGTGCTTTCGCAGTCAAGAGTCAGAGCCCCAGTAGCACCCTGGATTAATTGGCTGAGGCACACCAGCTCTGGCCAGCACAAAGCGAGCGAGGGATAGGGCTGGCATCATTTCTGACTGTCTTTGGCCCCACAGAATAAGTCGTCAGACAGTTCCAGTGTTTCAGTGATGACAAATTTCACAAGCATTCGGAACAGTTGCCAGTCTCTGTACATGCAGAGGGACAGTGTAGTGATCAGCACTGCTGCCACATCCCATGGAACATTGAGGACAGAGCTGATCTCCTGCAGTTTCACCTTTCCCCAGCTCCTATGGCCAAGTCAAAATATCAGTTTTTGACTGGTGATCGATTTTGGACTGGGGAAGGGATTTACATCTGGGTCCATCAGATAATAGGTCCCAAAAGATCAATAGCACTCTGAGGAACATCAGAAAACAATTAAAAGTTGGTACTGTTTGCTGTGACATGTCTCATTTGCAACAGAGATGATGTAGCAGTTTTGTCCTTTTGTGCCATTGAAGATTCTTCCCATCTGAAAGAGGAGCTGTGAACTGGGACATAAAATGAATTTTTTTTCCCATGGCTCAGGACAGAATGGGCCAAATAAATATTCATAACTTGTTCTAGATTAAATGTCATTTCATAAGTTTTATTTCATTTTGCTTGATAAGAAAGAGAGTAAATCTCTCATTGACAGAAAGTCATTTACATAAGCACAACATGAGTAGGGTTTGAATGTGTACCTCCTTAGTTGTTTTATAAACACTTTATCTGCTAGACTACACAGTGTTTATTAACTAACACAAAAATTAGTTGCAAAGGTTTTTCCTACTGTTCACTAAATGAAATTTTAGCATACTGAATTTTCTGAGTAAAATTAACTTTAAAAAATACAAAATAAAGGAGGAAGAATTTCAAAAACAAGAACATTAATTTTCACTGATCGTTTTATTCTGTATTTATATGTAAAATATCATCACAAAATATTACAAACTTGTAATTTGCTTCCAAACATTAAAGGCGTAATTTCTTCTGTGCAATTTTGCTCTACAGTGTCATCAGATATAATTTCTTTACATATTATTTAAAAAATTAAATAGAATGCAGTTCCTATGGTGTGGCACAAGCTGTGTATTTGGAATCCAGTCTTGTTCCCAGTAAACACTCAATAGTAAAGTGCTAGCAGACTTCAGTGTGAGCAGACGGGGTCTTTAACTTGTTCCTGTTTTGCTGACTTCTCTCTTTTTTTATGGATATTGAATCTTTATAGCTAAAATTTGCGTCTTCTGTTTTGAATCACTAATATGTGCAGCATTTTGGATCAAATGACTATTATAATGGTAGGGCTTTTTTATTATTTTGTTATTGTGCCTTCAAGTCATTATATTGACTCAGTAATGCTGCAAAATGTTTGGCCTTAGTCTTCCAACTTAAGGGCATAATCCCCCAAAACACTCAAGTCTATCTTTTTTTGAATAATCTTTGACCTAGACCTGGACATTTCCATCTCCTGAACAAATTTAATTCCCTTTACATTTCCTCTTGAAAAGGTATTCACAGCAAAACTAAAGGATCATGAAGCTAAGACTAAAGAAAGTGTTATTCATACCAAGGAAATAAACCCACAACTTTTCAGAGTTCCTTACTAGATAATTTTCAGACTCACTGATTGAAAGTCCTTCTCTACTTAAAATATGACTTTGTAGTGTTGAACCACATCCAAGGTTTATCCGTCATCTGTACTGATCATTCATTGCTCACTCATTCCTGAATTTTTTTCTTTTCTAAGTGCATCTATACATCATGCATCAGCTAACATTTAAGTTATTACAGTAGCGCTTAGATAATTTTATTAATTATCTTGATGATCTGAGAATTCATTTAAAATCCTGCAAAATCTTTGTGCAGAGGGTTTCACCCTTTCAAGCCTAATTTCCTTTTATCAATATTGAATAAGAATACATTGGTTTTTTACTATTATTATATTGCCAATCCATCTGGATTCTCCAGGTTCTTCTGAATAAAATAATTGTACAACATCCCTGACCATTCTAAGCATCTTTGTGTCATCCGTAAATGTGGCTTCTCACTATTCATTCCCTCTCCAGATCATTAAGCATCATGTGGAGCCTCGAGCCCCCTGCTATTAACCTTTTGCTAGGGTTAAAAATTGATCTTTTAAACTCACTTTCTCCTTTCTTTCTCCAAGCTAGGTTTTGATCCGTGTTACAAATTTGGGCTATGGCACATCCCAGTGATGTCAATGGAGCTTCTATAAAGCTTAAAGGTCTTACGTACTGAAACTTCTTGTTGAACTCCAGCAGACAGAAGAAAGTTTTAACTTATAAAAATTAGAAATGGAATTAGGTTATAGGAAAAAAAATCCTAAGCAGAGTTTCCAAAGTAGAGTGAAAATAGAAAATGATTATCTTCAATCTCTGATACAATTGTGTATAACTGTGGCAGACAAGAGTGTACTGCTTTTTGGCACTGATAAGCTGATAGTGAGAAAATTATTGGTTTCATAAGAAGAATTTTCCTGAAGATGAATGAATTTTTCATCATCATTGATGAATGAAAAAAGGAAATGCTTTCAATACTTCCTAGTTTTCCAAAGCTTGAGTTTGCAGGCCTTAGATACAGAACTTTTTTTTTTTCCCTCCACTCTGCTCTATGGAGGAGTGTTTCATTGTCAGATGTCTGTGGTTAAATTCAAACTCAACAGCTGCCTCATTATTTTTTCCTCCCTCCTCATCCCAACCCACAATCACTTTGAAAATATCTTCCACGTTCTTGAAAAATATACACATGTATATATGTATATTTTTCATTTGTGTCAGTCATTTTATTTGCAGTTACAGAGCATAATGATGGAATGAAAAGGATGCACTGATGTAATGCTGATGTATCATATTAAAATCAGGAACAGTTCTGAAAATAATTAGGTCAGTTGTAACTATTTTGTAAATATAGTTACAAAATTATTTTATGTACTATATTAGTTGCTAAATTAATAACTAATTAGTTACTAGTTATTTTGTAACTAGTTTTGTAACTATAAACTATTTTGGTGAGACATCTGTACTGTATGGGACCTCGCATATTGCAAAGAAGCTTTGTTGGAATTTTTATTGCTGGTGAAGCAACTATGTCTATGATGACCTAACCTTTCTGAATTGTAGGGTCAGTTTTATGACAGAGATCTCTCTTCATTTCCCTGAATAAACAGGACTGACTGCTAGGTCGCACAGCCATAGCCTGCTGTCTCTGAACCTCACTGTTAGGGTCCAGTTGCAGTGAGATAGTGGGTGTGAGATCCTCTTATGTGCTGGACAGCACAGAAGCAGAGGCATTTTCTCTCTCTTCTGTGCAATTTCTGTATGCACCATTTTTATTAACCAATGTCCTTATATAATTTTCACTGCTTTCTCTAGCAATTCCTACCTGTTTTCCATTTATTCCCCGACAATCTAAGCACCTATAGTATTGAGGTAGCACCTAGTAGTTTGAGATAGAGCGTCAGCTCCATAATGTTCAACTTGGTCAGTTTGGTGTTTGACAAGTCTACAGAATCCCTCTGGAATTTTCACTAACTTATCTATAAGATTAAAGAAATTATTATTTGCCTAAAGATGTGCAAATAAATCACTTTGCATAGAAATAATAAGCTACAGTCGTTTTCAGTAGTCTTATCTATGGTGAGACGAAGATCTCAGAAATGCGAGGGCAGCTCATGGGAAGGATTGTAGAAGTTTTAGTGTCCCAAACCACCGAGCAAGTCTTACAAAATGTTATCCCAGGTGTGGATGGATGGATTTTTCGTCAGTCCGAGAGAAAAAAAACAATTTTAGGCTCCAGAGATTTTACTTCTGGGGCCTGAAGCAAAGAAACTGTTGATATTTATGAAATGCACTTATGCAACCTAGGAGAGGCAGAGGCCACTAGGACAAGCTGTCATGAGTGAACAGGCACAAGATTGGCTTAGGATGTGATAGGATGTGATTTGACTCAGTTGCATTTCCATAACTTGGGAGGAAAACTTATCTAACTTTGCTCGAAGGAAAGCATAAGAAAAGACTGGATATGTCTGTGGGCTGATTGTTTTTAAAGCCCTTTGCCCGCTCTTCTGTTCTTCCAGCTGCTAAACAAACAAGGAGCCAAACCATCAAACAACTTCTTTTTAACAGCTGTTGATCAGCCCTGTGACATTGGGGACGAAGAAATTGGGTGTCCGAGACAGGAAGGATCTACATTGCTGGAAAAAGCAAAGTCCTGTGTCTGGTTCTAGATGTCAGCTGGCTGCAGTATTTAAGATGCAACCTCTCCTTCAAAGATACTGTTACAGCTGGGAGGACATCCCAAAGGCTGAGTCCCTCTCTACCTGCTCAATTTTCTTGTATACTTTCTCCAAGTCTGTCATAAACAGTGTTAAAGACAAGACAGGTAAAGCACACTTTGCTCCAACTAGATGTATTCAGGCCAAGTGAAGACTTTTTAAACTATATCCAACTATATCTAACTATATCAGAAAGCAATTAAAAACATCTAATATTAAAGGAATGTTGCTGGAGGGGCAGATAGCTATGTAATGTTAGCAAAAAGGTAAAATGCTGTTTTGACATTTTCTGTTGAGTCACAATGGTACATACATTTCTACTCCGTAACATGCTGTCTCTGCTATCTGAGTTACAAAGGTGAAACTGCCTCATCAACCACAGGCATACCTTAGTAAACTTATAATTCCATATTTCACACACATTTTCTCTGTGTGCTCTGTGTTATACCTCAGGAAAAGCTCATTTCTCTGGCCATTGTTCCTTAAAATAGAAATGGAAGAATAGTATAATCTAGTATTAACAGACAGTTCAAGAAAAATAGTCCTACTATTGGACACTGAAAATGAAAAATTGCCCATTTTTCTCCCCAGCAGTGAGCCAGACCTTTAAACAGCAAATCTAGAGCAAAATATCTAGCAGTACCATGAAGGTGACCATAGAGAGATTAAAAAATGTACCTTTATCACAGCTCCAGCCATGTGCACTCAGAACTTGCATCCCACTTATCAACTTATCAACTCTCTTTTTTGACTTTTATCCTCTTGATCTGGAGCTGGTGTGCATTAAAACTGATGGTGGAGAAAAAAATGTATTATTAAAATTCCTAAAAAGGGAAACCTAAGAAAATACATATTCTACTGAAGTTTTGCTCAAAGTCAATGCTGCCTTTTAGATTACCTAAATAAATATTCAGAAAGCTTTCCATGCTCACAGTAAAGGAGTGTGGCATCCATTTTAACTTGGCTGGACTCAGCTATGATACAAAATCACTACCTTTATGTTCAAAGCTTTTTACTCACAGAAAATCTGGAGTAATTTGAGAAGATGACAGTATGTATTTCTTCAGGGGAAGCAGAACTGACCAAAGTGATAACTAAGGAACAAACAAAAGGAAACTTTTCAGAACATGAAAGTGAGGGTAGTGTAAGTGAAACTTAAAAGGATATTTCTAAGGCAAGGAACTACTATTACAAATTTGAGCATGGTCAGTTCCCTGGAATGAAGCAACTCTGGGGAAGCGGACTCTGAAAAAGCTGCAATTTTTATATTTTTTCTTGTATAAATCAATCTTGTATAAATTGTTTGTATCAATATCTCATAGTTCTCCAAAGTGTTAGTTACTTGCTCTTGCTTCCTGACTGTAACTGATTGGAGCATACAAACCTCATATTGTTAAACAAATAAGCAATTTGTGATAAATTAAAAAAGATCTTATATATGCAAATTAAAGATTTTTTGTGCTTAAATCCAAGAATGCAACACTCAGAAATTTCTTCTAAACTTTTAAACTTGAAACTCAGCTGACATCTCAATTTAAAGAAAAATTTCAGTTGATAGAGATCTGCCACAGGGAATACTGCCTTAGCTGTGTGGAGCAGCCCAGCTTCCATGCTTCTCCTTTGCGCCACTTGGGATTCACAAACTCCTCAAATCCTGTGAGGAAATGTCTGGGAAATTATACTCAGATAATGCCTGATATATATTAACAGCCTTTAATTTAACACAGAATGCAGCAGTGTTATCCATATTCCTTCAGTATTGACAGTGACTCTGTTTCTCACTTTTGCATTGCTCTGGGGACCAAAATGTTCCACCAGAAAAAACATCAGTGACTGAGTTCCTGCTGCAATGTTCCTTGCACAAGTTAGACCAACTGTGCAGTCTCCAGGCCTCTTTTTGTCACATTGCAGTTTTGAAGTAAAGAGGTGGCAGAGCTAGAAAGAAAGAGAGAGAAAAAAAATAGCATGATTTTGTAATTTAGAGATGATATCCTCTGAAAGGTAAATTCTTCTTTCCAATAATTCTTATTCATTTTAACTGTCAATACTTTTAACATAAAATATACATGTAGGTCCTAGAACTAGGGCCATACCTTTCTTCTACAGGTTTCTCAACAATTTTTATTCCTAAGTGCTTCAATCCCCCTCCATTTATTTTCTTAAGTCAGCAGCTTAGCCACAAAGCTGATGATCTTAGATGCAAAATAGTTGATATTTTCTCTGGGTTCCTGTACACCACTATTACGCCAGTGATATGCCAGCTTATGCTCTAAAGACACAGTTTCAGGAGGAGAGGATGATAGTTTCCTTGGTCCATGTAGAGAAGTGTCTGCAGTCTAGTATTTAGGATACTAACATAGGAGGCAGAGACAAGAGGTTAAAACTGCTTATGTTGAGCAGAAAACTGACCTTGAGTCTGTTGTTTGCAAAGCGATGTGTGGAGGTTGGTTCACCAACAA
>VWPW01015578.1:30989-83965 GCA_013389825.1 Crypturellus undulatus | reverse complement strand
GAGATGGGGTAGCGGGTGGGCACCTTCTCCAGCAGGAGAGGAGCCAGGAAAAGAGAAGGAAGCTGATGCTGAGGGCCGGTTATGCCTCTTTTCTGTAAGTTACACTCTCCTTTTATTTTAGCCAAACAAATGCTAGTTTTTGATTCTGGCTATACACATATATTAAACTACCTTTTACAAAAACTCAAATATACACCCTCAGGGACACAGTAAATCAAAAATCTATCTGTAAGAGATGAGGAACATTTAGAAAACAGCTGCGGTCTGGAGAGAGAGTTTATCATGATTCAAGCTGGGTGAATTTTGCCCGAGTTTCTCCTATTTCCCACAGACAATTCTGATTATATAATTCATTTCTACCACAGCAACACCTAGATTCACCATCCTTAACTATGAGTTTGTTTTGCTGCAGAAACACAAAATTATTAAGAGAAGGATCACACAAGGCCTGCATACTTCCTCTGCTCTCATCTCCATTTTTCTGTGTGCTTTCTGGTAATACTGAGACCACTGAAGTTTGACAGTTCAAATGTTTGGGATTTTTCAAGACAGGTAAAGGTGCAGATTTTTCACTAATTCTCACATCAAACCAGCTATGAAGAAGCTTCATTTGACTTAGAAATACACAGATATTTCTGCAAATCTGTCTCAAAAAATTAAACAAAAAGACCCCGGCTTACATAGGTTGAATTTTTTCCCTTTTTTTAAAAAAACTTCAGATTTCCATAAGATGGGCCAAGAAACTTCAACAACAATTTGCATATGCTTGATTCTTTGTGGCCAGCTTTTCTTACAAGCCACAACGCAGCTCAAATGTCAAAGATTCCAGCTGAACACTCATAATTTCCTTTGAGGTCAAACAAACTGTAAATATACACTGCTAGAGGTCCAAACAACCACCGAGCGCGCTGGCCCGCCTTACTTATGCATACAGAGCTGGGAGCATTTTAGCCTTACATTCAAAATGCAAAAGAAAGAACACGGTTGTAGATCATCAATCCGCAAATTTCTCCAGGGAGAGGAAAGAGCAGCTTGGACCCTGCACAGCCTCCCTGCTTGCGGGAGCTGCAGCATATTAACGAGGTCGGGACTTAGAAATTCTACTTGAAGAAGCAAAATGCTGAAGTCCTGTCAGAAGAAGTTACTGGACAGGGACGTTTCATCCTATAGTTCCTGTCAGAGCAGCCCTGCAAGCCGATGGCTCTGGCGCCAGCTCTCCGGATGGCACCAGATCACAGGGATTTTCAGGAATACTTGCTGAGGGAGAAGGGCAAATCGCTGCCAGCAGGTAAGAGTTTGCTGGAGACAGGTTGCTCAGAAATGTTGTATGATGGAAAGGATCTCTGGTGCCCTCGTGCTCTTCACTGCCTCTTTGGAGTGTGACGGGCTTGAAGCAAAACTCCGTTGCGAAGCTCTGCTGGTTGCTCTCAGCCCATCGCTCTGCTTAGCGAAGAGGAAGAGGAGGGAGTGCATTAATGCAACTGTTTAAAATGAAGCATATTTCGTTAAAAAAGAGAGTTCAGTGACCTGGATCTGCTGCTCACTTCAATAACTGGTAACTTTTCAAAAGAGTCTTCACTGAAACAAAGAGCAGAGACCGGCACTGACTGTAGCCTCAGCCCCTCATGCAGCCGCCTCACAAATGCCCCTGCAGCCCTGGTTTCCCTGGGAAAGCTGGGAATAGCTGCAGGAAAGCTCCCATCTACCCAGTTTAGCCCTTTCTCTGTGAAGTAAAGCCAAACTGGTGATCTGCAGCCAACAAGTTATCCAAACAACTGGGCATCTTTTCCTGTTTGTGGATCATCATTTCTTCATAGATACTCATGAAATAACTTCCTTCTATCATCGTATTTTCCTTTCTCCTTTATCCCGCTAGCAAATGAACATTAAACCACCACCATATTGCTTAGATGGAACTGGCCAGATCGGATGCCAGACATTATACCTGCTCTTGGACTGAACAAGGGACAAAATCTTGCTGTTAAAATTGAAACTTAAATGCTATGAACAAACAACACTTCTCAAGCACACAACAAAACAGTGTGAACACGGGTATGGCCCCAAGAAACACTGCAAATGAGCTGCTCACCCACATCGAGCTTCACTCAGAAGATTTAATTGTGAAACTTAATACTGTTCTTTTTTTTCATTGACTTATCTTCATTCATTTCTTTCAATTGTCTTCAAATATACAGCATTTCTGCCATTATGACTATTTGGAAGGTTGAATTTTAACATCTGAATCCCAATTTTTTCACATAAGAAAGGTGATAAAACACTCTCAAAATCTACTAAATAAAAAACTCTTTCACTTTCCAAATTTCAAAACAGGAAGACCTGGCTTTTTGAGGGCAGCTTCCACACTAAGTATTGCCATCTTTATCAGCTCTTTGGATCCCCGAGGAAGTCAATGAAATGATGCTACCAGATTCCTGACCAGGATTTCTCCCATTGTGAAACAACTACACAAAAGGCAATTCCTAACCTCTCTGGTACTTCTTTTGAGCACACAATTACCTATGGATAAAGTAGATACGCACTGGTTTTTGTTTTCTAGGAAAAGGTAAAATAATAACTGATGTAAGTTATGAGTAAAATAGATAGAAAAAAAATCCATAGCACTTTTCAGGTAAGATACAACACTCTGGAAATACTGCCCATACCTGGAGACACTGCAATTATTCTTTTAAGTGGAGATGACTATTCATGACCATTTTAAGGACGCTCTCTGAGGCGGTTTTAACATTCTCCAGCCAATCACATTAACCAGGGGAGGCTTCTGCACACTGTTCTCAGGTCTTTAGCACCATGCAAACTTTAGGAGCAAAGCTGAATTCATTTTAATAATTGATGAACCTTTTCATTGCAGTCCCTTTGAATAAAGTTACGGAAAATAAATGGAAACCGGATCCTCGATCAGGTAGTTGCAGTCTCAAGTAATCACACAATTAGGAAGCTCTATATCCACTGCCTGCTATTCCCAGCAGGGAATTGTAGGAAAGAACTGAATAATAAAAATTTAAAATGAAAGGCGAATGAAACTCCATTAACTTTGTTGTCCCTGTGGGGCAGAGGGACTGGTGTATGCTCAATAAATTATTTTATGCTCTGTATGTCTTTCAAGTCTATGGATAGCATGAGCTGCCCTCTGTTTGAGGGCACAGTCCTGAGGGCAGACCGGGTTAGGAGGTCGGATCCCACTGAATGCACCAGGCTAAACCCAGCTCTGGGGTCTGCCACGAGGACATTCCCGGGTCACACATCTACCACGAGGACATTCCCCGCGCTTCCCTCTAGGCACGGGCCCCGCGCTTGACAGNCCTGCTATTCCCAGCAGGGAATTGTAGGAAAGAACTGAATAATAAAAATTTAAAATGAAAGGCGAATGAAACTCCATTAACTTTGTTGTCCCTGTGGGGCAGAGGGACTGGTGTATGCTCAATAAATTATTTTATGCTCTGTATGTCTTTCAAGTCTATGGATAGCATGAGCTGCCCTCTGTTTGAGGGCACAGTCCTGAGGGCAGACCGGGTTAGGAGGACGGACCCCACTGAATGCACCAGGCTAAACCCATCTCCTCCTGCCCTGCTGGGGGATCCCCGGCCAACACGTGTCTACCACAAGGACACTCTCCGCACTTCCCTCCAGACATGGGCCCTGTGCTTGACAGGAGGAGAGAGCAAAGGGGCTGTCAGAAGAGGCTTTGGGTAATATCACACCTCATGAGGAGAGCCAAGGAGGTCTCAGCAACTACATTTTGGGACAGCTCAGCAGGGACGTTTCTAAATCCCCATGCGTGAACAACGCGACGGCTTCTGTGCAGGCACCACCAGCAGTGTGGATATGGGCAGAGCAAGGCACTCGTACGCTCCAACTTCCCCAGAGCCACTGAGCAGCACCAGGCTCCAGCAGCCCCTATCCTATCCACACGTTTCAGGAATTTGGTCCTTGCTAGCCCTCGCTACCTACAGCTTGCAAGCACAGAAAGGGAATCTCCTTTGCAGAAGCTCCGGGGAAAGTTAATGCTTTCACAGACTTCACCTCTCCAGGCGCACAGGGGAACATGGGACGGTCGCTCTTCTTTACAATCTCCAACCAGCTCGTCAATGATCTCATTTTACTTTTTATTTTACAAAATTATAGTCAGGCAACTAGACAATTACAAGTTCTCTATCATAAACATACTAGCCAGAATGAATATTATGGAACTTGAGCATTTGCAAATTACTTGATGAACACTCTGGAATAAAAAGAAAAGAGAGGAAAAAAATAATGTGCGACTTCAGATCAAGACTCGTTCATGAGCAGAAAAGAAGAAGTAAAGCTCACTTGAACTTCAACAAATAACTAGCTTTGGTTGCATGTTCTGTTTCTCTCCTATGATCCATTTGAGAATCGCTGCTGTTTGCCATAACGTGGCACAGCAGGGGCAGGGAGCCCAGCAGCATTTCCACTCACATGACAAACAGAAGCGGTTGGGACCCCCACTCCAGCCTCCGTTGTGAAGTCTCCCCTCATTCGAGTTCGTTAGCTGCATGCACGAGGCAGGATTTAAAGAGTAAACTCCTGTCTACAGACCCACCAAGTCTCATTTCAGTAAAATGAATGCTTTCATATCAAGCACGGTGTTTGCTTTGCAGGATGACCATAAATAGACTTGCTGGAAAGTTATTTCACTAAGATGTGTCTGTAATATTGACAAATTACAAAGAAGTGGTTTCAGAATGAGGCATTTCTAAACAATAAACACCATTCTGAAGACTACAGCTTCTATTTAAAATAAACAAACATTAAACTATCCTTCCTCCAGCTACTATAATTTAATGCAAGAAAGTCAAAGGAAATATGAGTGAGAAATAAATCTCTGCAAGAGCTACCTGCAAAGCATCAAGCTGCAATGCAACGCTGTGCTCCACAACAGCCTCACAGATTTCATTCCACGCTATAATCACACTTTTCCTAAAAACTCTGTGCAACAACCAAAAGAAGCGACTCCCCAGAGCACTGCTTGCTCTGGGATTAGGGAAGACAGGACAGGAGAAGCAGTGGGATGGCAGCTTTTCCTCCTGCTCCCGCATGGCGCTGGGTCCTGCTCTCCTGCCCACACATCCTTCCCAGCCCTCTGAGCTGAACTGAATCCAGTCAGTAGAACGGAGGGGGGTTAGTTCCCACGAACAGCGTTCCGGTTGGATGCGTTCCCAATTAAAAATACTCTATTTGATTCCACCTAGTCAATTTTATTATTATTTTATTAACTCTTCAGTTCATCTATCAAAGAAAAAGAACTGTCATCTGTCTGGCTCTGCCTCGCAAACAGACTGTTCCTCCTGGAGGGCTAAATACGCACGAGCTCCGTGTCCTTGCGGGGTGCACCACGGTCCCCAGCCAAGGAAAGGAAGCAAGAGGCCTCGGACACTGCAACACATGTGCCAGAGGCCCAGAAAATTCAATTTTGATTTGTTTTCCTTGAGGTTAAAGCAGAGTTTGATGGCAACAGGTCAGTTCTTCTTTTCTTTCGTGAGATACAAGGTCTGGCCTTAAAAGTGCTGCTGGTTTTCAACCCCCATAGAGGTCCAGGTGCACTATGTAACGCCAGATACTTTTGGACACACACGTCAGCAAACTTTTATGAAATGGAAAAGGAGCATGAAATAGAGAGATACACAAGCTAGAACTAGGGGTGTGAATCAGAAAGATAAAACAATGTAAATGTCTTAGACACTGCATTAAGGGAAGCACTGGTAAAAAGATCTTCAGAGATGAAGACACTAACTGTTGTATTTTTATTAAAAATAGAAGTATAACAAATGCAGTCATTTTTGCATGTGTCACTCGTGAAATAAATGATATTTCTGTGTGAGGCTGACAGGGTAAAAAATGCAATTATGGTGATTTGCATATTAAAGACATTATTATGTCTTCATTATAAATATTTCCATCATGATGACTTTGAAAAGACTCTTTGAAAACAGAAATATAAATAAACTAATGCTAGATTTCACATAATCTGAAATCATGCTGTGTCAAGTTGTCATTTTTAAGAAGTCTCCTAAGCTGCTACAAATCTCATTTTAATCTCTCTAAAGACCCATCTGATTTTATATAATTGAAAGTAACCACTGCTTGTAATATGTTAATTTTGATGCACAGAGAATAATATGGTGCCAGAAGCCTTCCAGCCAACCAGCATTTTTAAGAGCTCTGCTAAATGTTCAGTCTCCATGACAGCATGCCCAGGGCATTATAAACCTTTACAAGGCAATTTTTCGCTGTTGTTTAATACTAAATATTCAAAAATATGTCATCAAAAGGATGAGAACTGGATTTTTTTCCTTCTTCCCTGGGACTGAACAGTGTGCCCTCCATAAATAAAACCTCCTTTATGAGCTCCAAGCTTGCAATAGCAAAAGGCACCATTAATGGCCCTGTTGCCATTGGGCTGCTTCTCTGTGTGGTGGCCAGATGTTAGAAGAGGAGAAATCTCCTCAGCAGGTATAAAAGTCCCTGTGCGTATTTGCTTCTATTTGCATATTGCAAACACGGCGTGGGCACTACGGAGAGCAGAGAGAACCTGTCTGAAGGATGGGAGCAATCACGGCAGTGCCTCTCTAGACCCAAAAACTCAGAAAATGAAACGCAAGCGGCAAGAGAAGCAGCTGGGCCTTCAGCTTGGAACCTCAAGAAGACTCACAAACTTTCACTGCATACACGTGATGCAAACTAAAGGAAAATGATGCAAACTAAAGGAAAATGATGCAAACTAAAGGAAAATGATGCAGCAAAGAGTGACTTTAAACCCAGTTTTGTAAACTTTATATTAACTGGGAAAGGACTTCTCAAAACCTTGTGCATAGTCAAGTTGGGAAAAACAGTTCTAAATTACAAGTATAGGCTGCATGCAAAATATTCTGAATTTCAGGTTCTCTAAACTACCGTCAACCCAACATTATTCCTGCCTACCTTGGGTTTTTAAATGGAATTACATGTAGCCTGCAGCTTCGAATCTAAATGAAAAATGTAGCTCCAATTGAACCTTACGAAAAAAAAAGGCAAAAGTTAATGAGATTTAAATTAGTAACAGCCAAAGCTTCCCCTTAAAGAAAACATTATCGATTTTAAAGAGTTACCTAATGAAAAAGAATGGCATTCATTAAGACTTTGCATGAGCGACATTAGAGGTTCATTTATAATAATAAATAAGGATATGCTTTACAGTGAAATGAAGCAGCTGAAGTTATGTTCATATTTTGATGAGTTAACTACACATTCCTTAAGCCTTTAATCACGGTTTCAGTGAACTGTGTGTTTATGGAAGTAAAGAAATTAACAGTTGCTAAGGCCCAGCCCACCAAAGATAATTAAGTATCCGTTTCCCTACAAGAGTAAAAAGACCTACACACCACTGGGATTTATAATCCATTCTTCATTTGTAAAATGGAGTTGGATACTGTTTCCCTTTACTCTTTATTAAATAATATTACCATTTTAAACTCAAGTAACTAATTCTCAGAAAAGAATCTCCTCCTATGGATACTCTGAGGTTTTTATATGATACGTACAAGAAACAAGTGTTACCAGAAACTGGCCTAGTGTGCATCCTTTGTAAATTAAGTATAGAGGCAGAAAATTTGCAACATTCCTTATTTCCATACATTCTCATTCCCCATCATAAAGATGTTTTAGCAAATAAGTTCTGTTCAAGAAATTAATATTTTAAGTCTGTGATCTTTAAACACAGAACGCTGCTGCCAGGGCACTGTTAGTTACCCCAGTGCGTTCACTCAACCCCTGAGCAGAGCTAGATCCTCCTTTGAGGACTGCTCTGAAGAGCCACCAACGCTCTCATTGGAACAGATGAAGTCCAAGATTGCCCAAGCCAAGAAAGTTTCAAATGACCCTTAAACCTGCATGACTTTTACACGAGAAGCAAACGTGCTTGGACCTAGTCCAAAGAGAATTTCACCTTGTGATTAAAACTCCAGACAAAACCCATCAGAACAAAAGAAACAGCTAATAAGCTGGGATGTTATATTATCTAGCTAATATTATCTAGCTAATATTATCTGGGATGTTCAAAACTACCAACACTTTAAGCTACATAAGTGATCTGAGTTCCCACAGGTTTTGGTGTAAGGACACCAGATAACCTCAGAAGGAAACCAAGCCAGGAGCTCAGCTCCAGGTACGCACCAGTTACACTTGGATCCAAACCAAGGGCTGATCGCCTGCTTCAAAGCAGATATGAACAGATATGATTGAACTTTTGGGACATTCAATCGGGCTAACTCTCACTTGAAGTAAATCCCCGCAGCCACACACTGTTTGGATGTAAAGGCTTTTCCTCCAAAGTCTTTGTTCTACCAACCTGCTCCTACAGCTCTAAATTACTTGCTAACATAGATGTAGCTGAGGGTGCCCCAGGACGTGGCTCTCAATTCATTTGGAAAGTGATATGCTTCAGACTTTGTGCATTAAAAGAAGAGTTCCCAGAGGCAAGCCAACTCTCAAACACGTAATCTTTGGTAAAAGCATTCTGTGGAGAAAAAGACATTTTAATTGAAGTATACTAAGTTGTTTTTGTAGTCAGTTCTCTCCTTTATTTATTTATAAAGGACATAAATAATTGTGGGCATTGTGTTTCTTTCTAACCTGTGGTATCCCCTAAGGCATGACAAAAATCATCAGTGTGACTGAAACTGCAGGAATTGCATCCTGAATGGACCTTAAGGGAAATAATAAAATCTGTCCGGAGATATTTGTTTCTCTATAAACTTAATTAATTTTCAAAGAGCTGGAGCTCAGTGCAAGCCAGCCCCTTCGCCCCACACACAGTGAGCAATGGATGGTGATGGGGCCGGGAAGGGCCCTTAACATCAATTCTGCTTTAGATCTTAGTAAAAAGGAGTAAAAACCACCAGTGGACAGAGAACATGGACCAGCAGTTCAAACAGTGTTAAATTGAACCTAGCTTTTAGGGATAAACAAAACCCCACAACCAAAAAATCCATAGTGCTTTTCCCTCCCATTCATCTGAGAAAAAGGCCAAACTTTCCAGCGTTGCTCTTGTTTCCATTCTTGTTTCCATCGCTTCTACCCGCGCGACCTCCTTGCAGTCTCTCTGTAGCAGACACAGGTTAAACGCATCACCTCCAACTTCCAAACCTTTCAGGGCTAACCAGCTCCAGTGAGTTTCCTTTTTTTATTTTTTTTCCTTTTCTTGTTTCCAACATTGATTTTCATTGCTTGGACCACAGAGTTTAACTGAGTTCACGTGTACTTTGCATGTCAGTAAAAACTCCAAAACTCGGACTCTCAAACTTTCCTTGCATCCCCAAGAGAGCGCTCAGCTGAATTTGCTCTGCTTCGGAAATTCTAGCGGGAATTCATACAACCAACTTGCCCTTTTTATTCCAGCCTGTGGGACGACTGCAACTTTGCTCACAAGGAGACAACAACTAAAAATATCCCAGCCGCATGCACCCAAGCGTTCCTAGCGGAACGCTTTACAAGAGCGTGGTATTTGGGGGAGTTTGGGGAAAGCTGCTGTTCGCAGCGCGCTGACTCCTTTGAGCATTCTTCACGTCTCCAGTTCTACCAAGTCTGCTTTGAGTTTTGACGGAAGATTCATGGGCAGCTGAGACCCAGCGTCGTGCTCTTTAAACTTGAAGCCACAAATGCAAGAAAACTTCCTACAAAAAACACGTGCACGTAGTTTTCTTAGCTTGGCCAAGTCGAGGCTTTCTCAGGTCTTACCTCCCTGTAAATGGTGAAGGCCACCTTGACGTGGCCTTCTCAAGGAGATGCCACACGTCCACTGCTCAGGGGCAAGACTAATGCGCTAACAAAATCCCACAGTCACTAAGGATGTGCTTTCAGCTGCGATTTTCTTTTCTTGGGAAAAAAGATCCAGGACAGACTTTTGTCACTGAGCTTTGATAATACTGACACTTGCAAAGCAACTATGCAAATATGACATTTTTCATCTTCTTGTTCTGTACTTTTATGCCACTCAGCAGTGAACCATAACAATTCCCTCTCAACCCTTAATATTTGGCCATGGGACCGCTTGGGAGGCTGCTTTTATATTACTGTCACTCTGCTAATTTATTGTCATTTATTACATAAGTAGAGTGCACTTGCACTTTAAACCTGACTAAATATGCCATCTGGCCAGCAGTCTAGTTAATACAATGTTAGTATAACAGGAATGGTTATTATACAAGCATGCTAGAAACAAGCCATTTAAGGAAACTTCACTTCTACGTATGCAATGTCCTCCACCATTTCTTACCAAATACGCTGTGACAGTCATTATAGCACATGGCTAATAGAAGAACCTGTGGTCCGGGCTAACCCACGAGGTCTCTGCCAGGTTCTGAGCTCCAGTAGCTCCCAGCACCGCAGCCGGCGGATGCTGAGGCCCCTCACGGACACGAGTCATCATGACTTTGCTACACAATCACTTGCCATTACCTGCTATAACCACTTGCATTTTTCTTTTCCTTCTTGGCTCTCTGCTTTTTCCCCACCTGCTTTTCCTCGTCAGGCCCTGAACAATGCGAACATTGTAGCCAACCTTTCAGGCACTCCGGTCTGCTTCTGGCCACAGCTGGCAACACAAGTTTGCCTATTTCCAGATACTTTAAAGCAGAGATGATGAGACACATTTAAATGGTAGGGTCTGACAGAGGGCTTAAAGCTCCCATTTGAAAGAAAAAAAAAAAGGAAAAAAAAAAAGTCCAAGAACTTATTGATGACAACCTCTTTATAACCACTGATCTATACAACTTCATTAATAGCTATTTTTAGTTTTGAATTTAGCTTTCCTTTCTATTAATAAATAAATGGCCAGCCTCCAAATTACACTGAAACAAAGTCACAAAGTCATCTTCTTGCTGAGGATCTGGTCCTGACTTTCTTGACTTGTAACACCCTTTCCTGCAGCCCTGATATTTCCATGCCACCCAGCAAGGACACCATGAGCGTTTACTTCTGCTTCAAAGATGGTCAAGCAAGGACTGCACAAGAAAGCAACGGGAACCGAATGCATGGCCTCAAATCACTCCATAACGGACAGACGTCTGTATCATAATGAGCACAGATTCTGACTTGCTGCTTCAGCGGCGCCAGCTCAATGAGAGCGCGCGGTGCCCGTGCCCATGTGTGAGCCAGCAAGATCGGCTCGGTGCCATATGGCCCCATCACGGCAAGACTGATGGTCATTAAGGGGACAATATGGCACTCGCTTTATTCTTGGAATAAACAGAGGCCTAAAATCTCCAGAATGACAATTCTGAAGGCAAGAAGAAACTTACTTACTTGGCTAAGTCACTTTCTTCACACTCTTACTTCTTTCTTGTATTTTGATATGATTTGGGGATTAAATCTTTAAAGGTCAAGCATCAGTGTTTCTGCACTGAAAAAGATACTATCTGGTCCACTTGTATCTGCAGTGCACTTTATCTGTAAAGTCATATCAGAAAACTGTAAAGCTTTTGTACAAGTGTTATAA
The DNA here is from genome assembly GCA_013389825.1 of Crypturellus undulatus. Lineage (NCBI taxonomy): Eukaryota > Metazoa > Chordata > Aves > Tinamiformes > Tinamidae > Crypturellus > Crypturellus undulatus. The sequence goes on along the minus strand of VWPW01015578.1, from coordinate 72,453 downwards.
AAAATTCTTTACGTTGCAGTGAAAAATCACTGATCTACTTATTTCACGCAGCTACTGGCTGAGCCAGCTGCAGCATAAACCGTTCAGAGCCCGGGCAGCTTGGCAGGACCCCACACAACTGTTCACAGACCGCACAGACTCAAGTTTATTCTTTAGGACAAAGGATGCCAAAAATTTCACTTAGGGCCACGCTGAACGGGTGGCAGCTTCTGAACAAGCTGTTGTATCTCCTCATTTGTCACGGTGGTGCAGGAGGGCTGCATGCCAGATCTTTGCATTTCACAGAAAGCTCCTCGCAAAACTTTGCTTTCATCTGAGGCAAGATGGAAACCTAATAAGCGTCACCAATTGGTCTCACTCTCGTATTAGACCGCAACATCAGCCAGCGTGAAGCAGCGGCTTGTCTGGACTGTCATGCACTGGGATTCAGAGGCTGGACGAGCTGTTTTGAGGGGATGTCCCCCTAGGTCCTCACTGACCCCTGCGGTTTCCTTCTGCCCTGACTGAACAGCGCTCACCTGTGCGTCAGAGCAGGATAGAAAAAAAAGCCTTGAAAAATCACCGTTATGGGAAATGTATACCTGAAATGAATTGTGCTTCTGATTAAAACTTAATTGCCTTTTGTTCAGCTTGGCTTAGTTAAAGTACATGACAGCTGTCATGCAGTGCCAGGAGCCAGTGCAAAGGGACACTTAGAGCCAGGTTCCAGAATATCATAACTGTGAAGATCATTACACTCGCTCTTGCTTTTTCCCACCTTTTTTTTCTCTTCCTTTCCTCTTTTTTCTTACACCTCCTGTAAGGGACACCCCAAGAGCAGTGACTGGGAGCCCATTCCCAGGAGACGCTGCCTGAGCACGGGATGCAGAGGACCTGGCCGGGCTCCCTTGCAGCAGGTGGGACAACCATCAGTCTCCAGCTCTGCAAACGGGATCCCATGTGGTTGGGTGTCCGCTGTGCCTTGAGGCGAGGGCACACGTCCTGCAGGGGCTGCAAGAGCTGCCTTCAACTGGCCCAAAGTCACCGAGCAAAAACTCTCCTCGTTGGAAACCTCCATCTCCCCAGAGGTGCCTGGAGAGCTGGTGCTGGCAGGGGAAGCTCAGTGTGGACCCCACCGGCAGGGAAGAGCCTGCGCTCACCTGCACATTCTCCAGAAAAGGAGCCAGTTTCGGGGAGACACTGGCACCCTGCACCTTGCGGGAGGCCCCCGGTTGCACGCGTGTGCACTGCAATCTGCGCCACGAGCTGTTAAACTGCAGTGGCTCCCACTCAAGATGTCCACGCCGCACTCAGGAAGGGCCGGGTTTGGCGTGAGGCAGCGAGCCCGCACCTGGGATGCCGTCGCGCTCCTTCCCCAGACACCGTCCAAGCGGCCGTGCGGCTGGATGACACCGGGCGCTGTGCGAGCCTGCGCGACAGGCACTGACCCATGAGGAGGCAGCGTTTCCGCGGGCCCTGCTGCTCGCCGAAGCCAAGAAGCCTCTAGGGCCCGAGCGCTGCCCCCGCCCTGGTGCCCCCTCACACTCCGGTCACCACCTCAGCGACGGCGTCAGCACGAGGAGACCCTCCCCGTGCACCGAGACGCTGCCTCCAGCGCCCAGCCCTGCACACGTCTGACGGGAGAACAGCCACGAGCCCGGCGCCGCGTCCTGAAGGTCAGCGGGCTCGGGCATGCTTGGAAGTTGAACTAAGGCTTTGTGGCAGGTCATCTTCCTGCCTCCCGACGCGGAAACAATTCTGTTTAATACTTCGGTTGAAACAACAGACCATTGTGTAACGGCCGTGACAGGAGTCGTCAGCAGAAACCTGCCGCCTCGCACAGGTGAGACCCCGTGATGCTGCCAGCACTGCCGGGACACTGCAGCCCAGGGAGGCGCCCCTGCCACGGGGAAGCTGCAATAATCCACACCATAAATAAATAAATAATAGAACAACCAAGTTTCATTAAAATTTAGTCTCCTGAATTTCACCTCGGTACGGTTTCCAGCTTTGAATAAAGCACTCGAGAACAGCCACGCGTGCGGCGACTTGAAACATCCAACTCTGAGCTGCTGAAAACCCTGGAAAAATTCCAGCCTGACGCGACAGCAGCAGAGGGAGGCTGAGAACAGCTGAATTCGCTGCTGCTGCTGTCACCGGACACCAAGCCTCAACACCACCTGTGCTTCTCTCTAGCAAAACCCTGAAGGACTGGATTACAGCACAAATGAAAATGCCAAAAATGTGTTGAAAAAAGCAGGTGAGGGGGGAGGAGGAAAGAGAGGATGTTTTTCAGAAAAAAAAAAAAATCACACTGAACTCAGATTAAAGACCCAACTTCTCTTTTAAAGGTGACTTTGAAGTAAGGCAGATGCTAAAAATCTGTGGATGAGCCCATCACAGAGTGTGTTTCTCAGAGAAGAACCGCTTATTTGGATTCTCTGTCCGCCAGATACAGAGGCCAAATCCATCAACCAGACATGCAGTACGCAATTAACTGAGATTACTCTCAATCACATTTATGCTTTCCTCATCAAACGGAGCCAGAAATTACGTTTTTCCCTAGGTGTTCTGAGCTACTACTTTTCTTATCCCAGACGAGCAGAAAGCCCGTGCACATCTACCTTCATCGGGTTTCACTGCTTGCAAAGAACTAGACTCTGGCAAGCCTCATCCTGTTTGATGGGAAAGCAGAAGGGAGCCAGACATGAACCGCAGAGTAAGAGCCATGTTTTCAAGGCGGGTGACCCTAGTTTTTAAGGTGCAGAGGGCAGGCAGCCCAGATTCACATCAGCTGGGGGCACAGCAGCATTACCTCACGCAAGTCCAGCTATGGATCTAAACGCCTCCGGAGATCGGACGGCTGCCTTGAGCGCTACCACCCGGGACGGCTTCCAGGGCTGCAGCAGCCTGGCCGGGCAGATGGAACCGTCTTCTGCTAATCACAGAGTGGAACGGCAGCAGCCGCCTGCCCTGGCAGGCAGGTCCCATTTGCCCTCTCTAGAAACCGTCACGACCTTCTAAATATCGCGCCGAGTCCAGCGCCAGCATCTCCCACGTTTCCCTGTCACAACAAACCCATGGCCATCCTAGATGAATGCAGGTGCTCGTGGGACCGGGCATTAAGCAGCCTCTCACAAGGTAACACGGACGCAAACAGATGGCCAGACCCTGCGTTCTGAGCCCTGCTGTTCCACGGGGCTTCCTTTCACCAATTCAATCACTTCCAAGGAAAGCGAGCTTTACACCTGATGCATCTGCGCCGAAAGACCCCCTGCCTTTAAAATGACTTTTCAGAGTGTTATTGGAAACAACAACATTAAGATAATGGCAAGACTGACAGTGAGGAATCCACGGGGGATGCAAAATAAATGAAATGAATTAGGATCATAAATACAGGCCAAGTTTCATGCGTCTCCCGTGTCAATTATTCATATTGAACTTCTGAGACTTTATTACTAACAGGCTTGTTCTGGCAAAAACTATCAAAAGCGAACAGAAAAAAAAAACCAATTGTGCTATTTTAAACTTGTGCCATCACACCGTAGTTTACATAGCTGCAAATAAAATAGAAGAACACTTTTACGAGCTATCAAATGGCTCAGCTAATACCAAGAGGCATTTTCTGAAACAAAATTTTTGCACAAGCCTGTTAGCAGCAAGTCCAGTGTTTATTTTTTTCCATTTAATGAAGAACAATTCATAGCCACTTTCAGAAGGGGCTGAGCTCTGTTTAAGCATCCGCTCTGGTGGAGGGTACATTAGCCGAGCGCATCCTTTCGAGGTCAGCTGTCATTCTTTTTGAATTGCTCCCTGAACAGATCACAGAGCAGATGGAAAAGGGCAGTTTGACATGACTCTTTGGCTTAATTATAGCATTACTAAGACAGCATATGGAGTTGGTACGTACTGTAGAATTTTATCCAGTACCTTTATTTCTCAAAAATTCAGTGATCTGCTTCATTTGCTTTTACTTGATCTTCGGAATGCAGATTCACTGCAACGGAATGGTTTTGATCTCTGCATTACTAGGTCAAGCTTTCCTACCAAGCACAAGAGATGTCAATCCACATTAATTTTTAAAGAATCACAAAATTTAAATTCTGCATCAAGATCCTTTCCAGAACATCAGTATTCATCCTGATTCATTGTTTTCAGCGTTAATTGTGTCAGATTCCTTGAGATATCCTATGATTGCTCAGGGACAAGCAACGCCTGACTGGTCTAGTGACAAAAAGCCTTTGTATTACGTACACTAAAATAGCCCCCAAAGAGTCGTCTCCTGGCATATGCCTCCCCATCTGCCCGTTGCACCCACAGGCAGTTCACAGAATCCCAGAACGGTTGAGGTTGGAAGGGGCCTCTAGAGATCATCCAGTCCAACCCCTGCTCCAGCAGGGACACCCAGAGCACAGGGTGGCATCCAGGCGAGTTTGGAAGATCTCCAGAAAAGGAGACTCCACAGCCTCTCTGGGCAGCCTGTGCCAGGGCTCTGGCACCCTCACAGGAAAGAAGTTCTTCCTCATGGGGAGGTGGAACTTTCTGTATTTCGACTTACACCTGTTACCCCTTGCCCTGTCACCGGCCACCACGGAGAAGAGCCTGGCCCCATCCTCCCTACAATCACCCCTCAGGTACTTGAACATGTTGATCAAACCTCCTCTCAGCCTTCTCTTCTCCAGGCTAAAGAGGCCCAGCTCGCTTAGTCTTTCCTCATATGACTAATGCTCCAGTCCCTTAATCATCTTCGTGGCTCTGCGCTGGACCCTCTCTAGCAGCTCAATGTCCCTCTTGTACTGGGGAGCCCAGAACCAAACGTTTAGAAACCAAGATGCACAAAAACCTATCTCCTACATGGACATTTTATTGCTCTCCCATTTTCCTAAAAGGGGGAAATGGGAAAGGGACGGGTGTGTCACACTGTGAACAGAAGTGGTTTGTTTCCACCACTCTCCTTCAAATCATTTTAGCTTTTTCCTGCTGGGCAGTAATGGAAGGAGGCAGATGTTTGAAATTAGGAAGGAAAAAAAAAAAAGACACAAAGGAGAAAACTTGTTTTTCTATGATTTCATAATGAAAGTTTTAGAAGAAAGGCTTAATTTTGAAACTTCATCCTAAAATTAAAGCAAACCTTTTCTCTTTAAAACATTATCACAGAAAATCAAATTTTCAACAACAAACTGTTTGTCATTTCTAATCACCTCTCAGTTCTTAGCTGCAACATAAAAGACCCCTAACATTGTGACTTGCCCTCACAACACAGATGGTCAAACTTCCCACTGAAAACCTCTTCCCAAAGCAGAGCCCCTATATCATCTCTGGCACCTTTTGTTCTTCACTGCATCCTTCTTAAAGACAAATCTAACTTGAACTAAAAAAGAAGGGTGAGAGAAAACACAGATAATAAAACATAACCTGAAAATATCTCCTTCTAAAGGAGTCTCTCCCACCTCAAAACACTGGAATGCCCAATTTAAGAGATGGGTTCCCCAGACTGCCACATTAACAAACAAGCACCATTAACCTGTGGTTTAACCACTTACATATATAATCTCAGTGCAAAGAGATGGATGGTGGTTAATGGTTCTTCATTTGTTTCCCAGGCAAGAAACCCCTTTTGCAAGGCGATCAGGAGGTCCAAGCTCTCCAGAGGCTGCCTGTGGGTGCTCCTCTCCACCTCTCCCCAGCACCGTGTGCTGCAGGTAACAGGAGCTGAATCCACAGCAGTCACTGCCCTGCTGCAAAGAGCAACCAGGATCAGGCACCACCGACAGGAGAATAGCAAACAGGAAGAGAAAATGAGGAATGAACATGAAGGAACAGGAGTGCTTGTGGATGCTCCTCACAAGGAGCATCCTCTCCATGTGTCACTTGAATCTTGCAGCACTCAGCCTCAAACACACACCAGCCTGCAACCTACAGATTTCTCCAGTTTAGGTAAAACAGGAATTCTTTCCATATTGTTGTACCTGAAAAACACACAAATGTCCTCTCCTGATGCTTTTGACAAAGTGTAGGTCAATTTTTGGCTGTTTCATCTGTATTCTACTTCGCTATCTCTGGGGTCTGTGCATAATGCTGGATTTACTCCCAGCATGAAGGAAGATGTCGTTCTGCCTTAAAACTCATGGTGAAAGCTCAAAATTGATTACAGCAACACTATCAATTCTGAGTCATAACCTGGTAGAGGCTGGAATTTCAGTTCTGAGATTTATGGTTTTTGGTAGAGAGGAGATGTGAATTGGAGATCAGATCATATCTTCCGGGTCCAGCAGGAGCAGCCTCTAGCTGCAAGTTCTACCTTAGCCATTCCCTTTAGCCCTGTTCCTTGTTAGAGCCACAAATTCTCTGAGACTCCAGCCACATTTGAACTGGTATTGAAGTCAACGCAGGAGTTGAACAACTCAAATCTATTTGTAGCCCAGCCTTTGAGGTACTGCTATTTTAACTTTTAACTTCTAGGTTTCTTTGACAGACATAATTGAGGGTTATAGGCAAAAACTGTAGATATTTGTGGTGGGATGTTTAAAAGAATTCGGCTGGTGCTGCACCCACCCAACAAGGAGGACAGGTTGCACAGCGCGCGAGCGATGAGGCTGTCGGCTCTGCCAGCACCAGCAGAAAGACCCGGAGCCTGACGCTACCTGCTTAAGCTTGGCCCAAGTTAAATTGTCCTGGAACTCCGCTATCAATACGAGGGGCAACAATGACTCTTATCTTTTAATAGAAATATTTCCTCAAGAGATTTTAATAAAATTATTCACTCAGGAGCAGGGCCAGCTCCTGAGGCCAGGCCAGGTCTCCACACGGAGGGACATGGAGGGGTTCCCCAAGCCGGGCGCACGAATCCACATGGAAGCCAGTGAGTGAAAAATAGCTTCCTGCAGGCAGGAATACCAATGTTTCCCGGGTAACTCAGATATTAAACGAGCAAAGGCCACGCAAAAGAGAGGGAAGAAAGCTGACAGCAACGCTGTGTTCCTAGCACGAGCCCAAGGGAGCCACACGAAGACTTTCCACGGAATCGCTAAATGCAGAATTCCTCAAGGCTGTAACTATCACATTTTCAGTGCCGATTTAAAAAGTAAATAAACAAAGAAATAAATAAAAAAGCAGCAGGGTGGATTTAATTAAGACATAACAGAAGAAATGCATTTCCTTCAGGTTACAGTTCCCAAAGAAATACTTCCAAGCTACAATTGAAATTATTTTAGAAAATCATGCATAGTTCGATAAAACCCAAGGGTGCATATTTTTTATGAGAAGAAACGTACAGTCAATAGCTTCATTCTAAAACAATCTCTTCCAGGGCGGGGAGGAAAGGAGGATAGACAGGAATCTTTGGTTGTCCCTGGCATTTGTAACAGAGTCAGTTTATGCAAAATTAATGATTTTCTTGAGGGCTGATGTTCCTGCAGTTAAACTGTCCACAGAGCAATTTCACCTGTTCCAGACTCATAAGATAACAGAATTCATAGGAAAAAATGTAGAAAGAATTCCATAGCTTCAGTATCACCATGCATTAAAAAAAGGGTACATAATAACTGTACTTCAGATATTTATTCCTTACCCTAAACTTTTTGGGCTTATAGGCATTAAAACTCTACAAAGGCATCAAATGCAGCAACCATGCCAGCCAGACCTGGGGTATTCAGACAGATGGCTTCCTAAAACTACTCCCTCCTTTTTGGGTACAACACGATATTCTTAAAAATTATCCACTTAGCCAGTAACATGTGTCATCTGGGAAGGTGGCAAGCAGAAAAGCAGGCTGAATAAATAAAACAACTCTCCAATTTTTTACAGAAACAAAAATCTTACTAGACTGAATTTCCCAGAGAAAGAAACAAAGCAGTAATGGAATCAGAACTCACAGATACCGACATGAGGTGTGAACGGCATTAGCACGTTTCTAAATATCACCAAACAGGAATTTGTATCTAATAGAATATGACGCAGATGGTTTAATAGATGATATTATTACAGTCTCTGGAAGAGCTCCCGGAGGGAGGACTCGGGAGCCGAGGGAGGTGCTGGGGGTAGCCCCGGTCCAGCCTGAGACCCTGCAGCAACACAGTGACTCCGAGGGCGAAGGGCGACCTTCCTCCTCCATCCACAACTCACTTTTGGAACTGAGACTGAAAGCAAGCAAGGATTAAAGTAGCAATATTTTACAATTTGTTGAAAAAGACTAGTTTATTCTTCCAAGACTGCCAAGGGTTTTTCCCCCGAGGGGTATGGAGACTATTTTGCATTAAAGGGGTGTGTGACAAGAGCCTAACTATTGGCCTTTTCTAATCCTCAGGAAGAGAAGTTTTGAAACTTTAAGCCAGTTTTACGTCCTCCCAAAAGATAGCTTCAAATTCCAGCAGGAAATGATGGACTGGGTCCCCTTAGAGAGGAGCTCCTCTGGAAGCACTGCTAAGGTAAAGACTAATTTCTGGACCTTCGCGGGCTCTCCTTGGCAACAGGGCGAGCTGGGTCAGTTCAGCCCTGCTGCTTCCTGAGGTCACAGCCTAAACAGAGGCTCAGCCCTCAAATCAGGGGGACGTTGACCCGATTAAGAAATACAGACTTTCAAATACAGAAAGACGGTGAGTTGCCTTCATTCTACATCCATCAAACCATAAATAAACATCAACTGCTCTTCAGAAACAATCATAGTTACAGGCTCACAGTGAAGTGGAGAGACACGATTCTGTGTACATCTCACTTCAACACCAGGCATCGGCTTTCGCACTCCCTATTCCACGTTGCCCCTGGAAGCCAAGGGGCACCCGATGCTGCCCACGGTCTGCGGCAGCCGCCAGCCCACGCTGCTGCTTCCAGCTCCCCGCGTGCTCCGCACAAGAGACCTCACATTATTGAGGTTATCACAATATTAGTGAAAAACCTTCACAGATGGAAAGGTTCATTAAGGGAAAATCACCACAAACATTGCACCGCAAGAGTGTTTTGGATTCAGTTTGATTTGCTCTGTTTTTACATTATGCAAATTATAGCCTGTGTAAATTTTAAGCCATGATAACCTAGGATGAATAATAATGCAGACACCTATCATAATTAAAATTACATGCCATCCCATTTCCATCTACACTAATCCATCCCGCAAAACATCCCTTCTCCACGTCAGTCACAAGTTGAGGGATGAAATTCTGCATCTCAGTCCAGTCCAGCAATGAAATTGGCTGGATTATTTTGCACACAGCAGAACAGCTGAGGATGGCTGAGTCACGGGTCTAAAACTCTCCCAAGTGAACACTTAACAGAAGATCTAAGGTCACAGAATTTCAAACTTTCCTGATTAAGCAAGCAAAAAATTCTCCTTTTTCGATTCCCACAGGTCCTTCCTACTATGGAAAAGGCAAATTAACAATAAAATATGGGACTGAATTCAGTGGAAGAGTATAGCATTATGTGCCCAGAAGTCATCAACCTCTCACAGATGCACACAGCTAATAAAAATACTGCACTGCAAAAATGTTGCATTTTCTGTTTTTGTTTTCTTTATATAGACATCTTCATTTACTGCTGAATCTGTAACACAGTCTTCATACTGCACAGCACAGCCAAATAAAAAGCGTTAGTATTTTCAGCTGGAGGAATTCACTCACTGGGTGGTAGGATTTTCAACATTGATGTTAGATTAACACTAATTATCATTAAAAGATCACAAGGAAAACAATCATGCAACCAACATTACGCATCCAGTAGCTGACATTCATAGTCAGTAGCTATGAATGTGCTGTAGCTGACATTCATAGAAAGACTATTGGAGACAGCACTAATCCAAACCAACAAGATTTAAAGCAATCTGTAATTCTTGAAGATCAGAACGAAGGCTGGGGGAACAACGCACAGCAGATGAATCCACCTGGTTTTCCACAGGGTTTTGTGTTCCCATCCTCCAACGGGACTAATGCGGCTACTTGGGTCTAAAACATTCCCAAACGTCTACCTAACATGTGTATACCCATCAGTCATTCCCAAAACACGCCAGCGAGATGAAGGATGGACCAGGCAGGACCAAGGATGGGTTGTACCTTCCGACTGTTTCGAGTGTGTGCAGGAAACAGCTTCCCAGGAGCCGTGTTTCTCCAGCGAGCCCGTTTCCCTCGCTGCGAAAGGCAGAGCCAGGCAAGTCCCGCAGGCAGCGACAAGAGCTTCGACACGCAGCAAGCCAAAGTCCTAACGTGTCAGCACGGTGGGACTGAGCACCAAGTGCTGGGGGCAAATGCTCTAGCAGAGACTCGTATCCAGCAAGGGCAACGCCGGGGCAGGGGAGCGCAGTCCTCCTGCACACTGGGACCGGAGCTCAGCTCAGAGCACCCCCTTTCCAGCCCCAAATCTGTGCGAGAGCCTGAGCTGTTGAGCTCAGAGCGCTCCAGGTTCATCCCCATAAGGGACCACCATGATTCACAGTAATTTGAACGTTGGGCGTGTTATGATGTTTAGGAGCTCCCCACCATCCATTACTTTTAGTGCTGTACTGGGAACAGTGCCTGGAGCNCTAAAACATTCCCAAACGTCTACCTAACGTGTAAATATAACGTGTAAATATAACGTGTAAAATAATTTATCTCCGCACCAATCTGAGTTCAGGGCTAACAAGTTAATTATTGATGTGCATTTAAGTCATTCTGATCTATTACAACCTCTCAGATCCCATTCAGATCCCTCTGTTAATCCCCAGTTATTGACAGCTGAAAGGTAATTAATCCATCATTGCTCGGAAAAGCTACAATGTTTCCCATATTCTTTTGCAATCACTTAGGCTGGCATATGATAGTATTCTGTAAGACAATTTTGCATTTTACACTCTTATTAGGGTCTTTCACCTTCTCTTTCTTAATTTTAAAATACTGAGCAATTCTTCATTTTAATTCCAAAATAAACATTGCGTTCATCTGAACTGTGACATCTTCTAGCTAGCATCCACCAAATTCAATTTACTTAAAAACCTAAAACTATCTAGCTGCGCTGGGCAACAGGCTTGGAGTAAAAGCTGTTTTGTAAATAAACAACGTACTTTTTAAATATGAAAAAAAAGAAAAAGGAGCTTCCCTAAGAAACCAGAGAGAACCTGTTCTCTGACTCAACACAGCTAGAAGGGAACTTCAGCTGTACCAAAACATTCATCCAAAGGGTTCTGCTAATTAAAACCAAATGACTTCTTGCAAATGGAGCAGCAGATTAGCTTGGTTTGAGTAGGCAGCATGTGACTCTCTGCTTTCAGTTCTGGAAAAAGTGATAGACATAACAGACAGACGCTAAGTACAAAGCCACTGCCTCCACAATGCGTTTAGGGCCAAACTTGAATTTCTTTGTGATTGCACCGTGATTATAAGCAAGATGATGAATGAGCTGGAATTCCTCTCCCTGAGCATATTTCTGGCCAAATGAGAATCTTCAAATGCACATCGAATGCAGCCCTTTTGGGGAAGAAAATCTCCTAGACCTGACTGAGCTTCCCGGGAAATTTGCATCTGGACCAATCTGAATAAAAAAATACAAATTTTAAACATGATGCTGTAGGACTACTTTAACATAAATGTAATAATTGATTGCGTTTATATCTCTTAGAAAATGTAACATATGCACAAGGATTTCTTTCTGACACTATGAATTACAAAGAAAAAAAATATCTCTCTTCCTCAAATACACGTGCATGGCAGTCATACCTATTAAAGCATATTTGGTCCCATGTTAAAATGCCACAAAGATGGCAACCATATGAACCACTACAGACAGACAAGCTGGAGGTAATAATAACCTTAACTTCTTATTAGGAGCATTTTTTTCCTAGAAATGCTTTTAGTTCCTCTATAATTATGAACTCAGAAGTCCAGCGAACTATTTCAGATCAAAAATGCTCACAAGTAATCACAACCCACTGGTGACCACCCCGGCATAAATTTCAGGTATTCAGTGCCTCTTGGTATTTGGCCTTTAAAAAAGATGAGCACTTGATGTGCCCTGAAAACTGTATTGGAAACACATGACTAATGACAAAAATATTATATATATTCCATCTTCCCCAAGCTTTCAAAAAGCAAAAAAGGAAGAAAGTCAGCTTTAAAGGAAAGTTGGCTGAAAAACCATTTAAATATTTAGGCGTTAGGAAGGAGAAAAACAAAACTTTCACACATAAAGTAATTTTCATACCCATCAAGTCTTTAGGACACCACAGCACAACTGGTTTGCTCAGCACCACTATCTTCCTCATCCAACCTCCCTCAAACCCAATCACATGCACCAGGTCACAAAGCTCCCCGTTCACTTCGGATCCTCGTGCAATACGTGGTATGTAGAGGCCTTTTGTCTTGTTTAGTATTAAGTAAAAAACATAGTTATTATCATTAAAGACTCATTTCTGTTGACAGAAGCCACTTGCTGGGAAACAAAGGCAGCCCAAGCCCCTAAAGCCCACAGAGAAAAGCCAGGCTGGCACCACTCTAGCTACCTGGTGTATTTACAAAACTACTGCATTAGTCTAGTCCCTATAATTAGTCTTCTGTGCAACTATGGAACGGAACCAGGACAGCAAGGATAGGCACGTACGCAAGGAGCTCGATAATAAACTTCACAGCACAGACAGGAGAGTGGAGCCAGGCACAGAGGACACCCGAGCAGGCTCCTGCGCTGGGCCACGTTCATGAGTGTCAACCCACACAGGGCACAACTCCTCCTCAACAAGTCCCAGGGGACACCTGAGTTCCTGGTGTCACCTTCCTGGGACAAGCAAGACACTGATCTGCTACCTGTCACTCCTTCCTTCTGGTCACAGCCAAGAAAAACGAGCAGCACACCAACAACAGAGACCAAACTGCCATCAAAAAAATGGCAACTTCCCAAATCAGATGTGACTGTTACCCAAATCAGGAGGGGAGGAAGGAGTAATTCATCCTGGCACCCTAATTAATTACCACACAAATTGCTTATTGATCTTCTTGTGCTCATGCTGACACTTTATGAGGGGCACTCATTTCACACGAGCTGCTCTCGGAAGGGGAGTCACTGGCAGATCCAAGCAGGACCATGCACATCCACCCAAGCGTGGCTCAACCTCAGCAACAAGAAACGAGCCTGTCCAACTCGGAAAGGCTGTGTGTTGCAGTAATGATCTCCCAGTGAAGCAACCAAAGTAGCCAAATTCCCAAGGTCATCCTGGTGCCTCTTTAGCTTCTTGGAAGCCTCCTGCCTCGGGCCACAGGCTGAGTTCCCAGAGAAGCACCTAACAGAATGGTTTCTAATTATAGAATTAATTACTGCTACAGAATAAACAGCGGAGGCATGTCAGGCTGGAGGTAATGATTTGTACAATTAGCACTCTCTTATACCAAATAACCCTTTCCAGCTGTTCTTGAACCGAGAATTCTTAATATCAGGAGGTTCACCTGCCACCATCCCTGAAATACCATGCCACTAGAATAGACAAATTAACACTGCTTATGTCTCATCTCTAATACAGTACAAGCACACGCCATTTAGGTTGTTGATTTTCTTTGGCACCTTCTGGGTGCAAAGGAAGCATCCTGACCACCAAGTCTGCTGCACTACGCTGTGAGTGGGTAACAAACTGGTTTGCAGTACATGATCACAGCAAAACTGCGTGCTCTCGGGATAAGCACAGAGCTTTGACAAGCCAGGAAAAACAAATGAGAATCTGACTGAATGACAAACATCTTGAGGCCTCGGAGGCCCCGAAGTCCAGATTAAATGTGGAAGGAAGCAGTCTTACTTACAGAAATTCTTCTAACTTCTAATTTCTTTCAATAACTTGCTTCTGAACTCACCTTAGCCATCTCACCGCTGCAGCCACCCCACTACCCGCTATGGGAAGGATGTCTCGCCCTTGAACTGTTTAATCAAACGGTCTGGTTTAGGCACACACCACTGTAATGAGCATGATATCACACATGTGAAATGCAGGCTGAAAGCACAGGTTTTTCAACCCTGAACCTCCCCCAAGAATTTTCCAGCTGGTATAAGACAGATGGAGCGCAAGTCCCAAATACTGTGGCGCTGGGAAGTCCCCCATGCGCTGAACACCACTCAAAACTGGTGAAGGAACCACAGCAAAAACCCAAGAAAATGCACGGCAAGGGCAGAATACCTCACTAAGATCCCAAGGAGAACCTAGGACAGCTTAAACGCTTGCCCTGATACAAACTTGAAAACAGCCTATTTCCCCAATCCCTGTCACAAATGGATTCTCTAGGACAGAAGAATTAAATTAGTTACCCAAAATTAACCCGCAAATCATCCATAAAGCTGGGAATAACTAGAGAGTTTAAAAAAAAAGAAAGGACAAAAAAAGTATATTGGGCTGTTGGGCTCCGTGCTCTCTGATGCAGAGCTGCGGCTCCAAGGGAAGCAGGTACCTGGACAGGGTGGTTTGCTGCATTCAGTGATGGATATCCGGATCAAACCAGCAGCTCTAATTCTGAAAAGTGATGAAGATTAGACTACGCTTTCCTTGTTCCAGAGGAAAACACAAGTAATCTGCTTAAATGAAAATCAATTTTAGATATTCCTTTGTTACGCTTTATGGTCTGTGAAGCTCCTTTCCTTTCATACTATTACGTGAACGGTATGTAATTCCTACCCTGATGACAGATTTTCCTTTAGAAAAGTAGTGAAGGTCTTCACTTTTTAATACAAATTATTCCTTGGGAATCATTAGCTGTTATTCAAGCTGTTTAATTCAAAGAGTTATATCTCTCATTCAGAAAACTTTAAGTGACACTAATCAGACCCAGCTATTTTTGTTATTAATGTACAACAATGCTAATCTGGCATGACTAGAGTCTTTAGCCAGAGTATTAAGGGCTTCTTCTCCCTAAAGTGGGATTTAATAATAAAAATTAACATTTTTGCATAATCTGCTAGCGTGTGATGCATTTGCAGATTATTAGGCCCAGCATTTCATTCCCTTTTCTGATCCTCTGTGCAGACATGCACAACCTAAACAGCAAACAACATATGTTTGGGAGCTCATGGGCTACTGGCCGTCTGCTTTGGTGCCGTTCTTCAAAGACGCCACACAATAACACCACGTCCGTGATAATCTGCACAAGCCCCTTCCATTACATAATCAGAAAGCAGCCGTCACTTTTCCTGTCACTTTCCACCCCAAAAGGGCCTGTAGAGCACGCGGGTGACGTCTCTCCAAGCTGCTGCCCCAGCACAGGCAGAGAGACCGTGGCCAGCACCGGGTCTGGCCTCAGTTCATAGCGGTTTAAGCAGAGGAAGAAGCAAGCCCGGTAGGCAGATACTTGCAGAGGAGGCTGATAAATCAATACATTAAATTAACCTGAATATGCACTTATTTCACCAAAGTGTTTCTTGAAATAAACTTGATCGGACACTGCATACAAACTGCAACCCAAGCATATCCAAGAGGCTACAGGGAGCAGTCACAGAAGCACTGAGTTAAGGAGAAATAACTTTATACCTCTTACTCGGGCGTTGCTGCTGAAGTAGAATCAAACTCCTGCAGTAACGTCCACTCTGATCAGAAACTGTGCAAAGAAACTCAACTCCCCTCACCGCTGGATTCTGACTTGTCACAGGTAAGCAGCTGGCAGCGGATCTCTCCCCTTGTAACATGCAGCAAGGCCGCTTTTTCCCTTCTGACAGGAGTTTCTTGCGGAGCAGGGCTGAGCCTTGCTGGCACTACGGGAGCAACTGGGCCCCTTCCCCGGTGTTGGCAGGAGCCGGCTCCAGCACAGCACGTTCAAGTGGGCACTGAAGGGTCTGCAAAGGCATCACAGAGCAGCAAGAGACCCAGCTCTCGAAAACTGTCCAAAACAGACCCATCCCAGACACATCCTAAAAAGCTATTTATAACCAAACCTCCAGGAAGGAGTTTGGGCAGGCCAAGCTCCACAGGGCTGGCGCAGCTCCTCGGACTGGCCTCCCCAGCCTCCTGGCAGGAGCTCCCGAGCAGGCTCATGCACAGCCTGCAAATTCTCTTCCACTGCGCCTGAGACCAAGTTTTGCCTTCTTTTTTAATTTCAAAGTTTAAAATACCCTTTTGTACAATTTCAATTTGTGCAATTTTTAATCAATTTCAGCTTTTTTAAAANGCGCCTGAGACCAAGTTTTGCCTTCTTTTTTAATTTCAAAGTTTAAAATACCCTTTTGTACAATTTTTAATCAATTTCAGCTTTTTAAAACTTCTTGTGCAGTTTGGAAATGCATTTTAGCCGCTGATGAACCACTTCAGCGAGTGCCCAATACACCTGAGACTAATCCAGCAGTGCCCATTGCTGGTGTCAGGCCAGTAACGGTGCAGCAGGCACGGGGCAGGACAGCTCCCCGTGCACACCATGTCACTACCACATCATCTAATTCTAATTTATCTAAAAAAAAAAAAAACCCAACTAATTATAGCCAAAGGGTAAAGGAATGCTGATGTCTAAATGCTCAGGAACACTGACTGTGTCCGCAGATCCTTGCCAGTCAGCTGCAGCCAGGAGCTGTGACCGCTTCCTCAGGATGCGGCAATTCCACCTATAGTTGTGTTCCCCTTTGCCAAACAGATCGTGACACTTTGTTTTTAAGAAGTGGGGTGAAAAGCCAGATCCATTACGTAACCACACATGGTTTTCTGAGGTACCTTGGAGCTCTGGCTTATGTTACCCTGGGAAGGACCAAGGGCTTCTCCATTCCCTGCTCCAGCTTTGCCACCTGGGTGACACTGCTGAAGCGCTGCAAATTACAGTCTGGCAGAGTACAAAGGAAAGAACACGATGTTGCCCTGCGTTAACAAGCCAGGCTGTAAACTGACTTATCAGGCATCCCTATGAGCTGCAGGAAAACTGGCAGGCCGGGGATGGGGAGGGAGGCTGCACTGCTGGCACCATGGCAAAAACTGTCTCTCCCCTCACCAGGCATCAGAGAAACACTTCAAAAACCACTGCGCGTAGCCACGGGACAGGCAGCCACCAGAGCTCACCCGTCTGGCCCACAACGCTGATGAACGCAACGCACATCAAGAGGATATCGCACTCTGCTAGCGCCCCCCAAATTCTGCTCGTCTGTGATGGAGAGGAACAGCGTTTGCTTTGGCTCCTCTGCTGAGCCCCTGACTGGGTTCCAATCCAGCAACATTCAAGCTCTTCTGCTCAAGCCCTTCCCGCCCAGCACAATCGTCCTGCACAACCACAGCGCAGTTTTTTGCCTCACATCAATACACGGTGCTGAGGGAGAAAACACTCCATCTTTGGAAGGAGAAAACTTCTCATGTTAATAAGATATAGCATTTGAAACGGTGATACTTTTTATCATATTCTTTTAGAATTAATTTTAGCTAATACAGTGTGACAGTCTCTAATATGATCAGTTGTTCATACCCTGCTGGTAGCAGCTAATTCAGTATGATCCTGATGTGATAGGATGGGGGGAAAATTGTTGATGTGGTAAAAGAGAAAAGTCAAGCCCCTTTACAGAGACTTTTCACAAACCAGATTCAGGTCTGCTAATAATTTTGAAATAATCAGATTTTATCTGCCCATAGTAAATGAATACATAACCTGATTAGCACGTATTTTTCCCCCTCATACTAGATAGGCACACTGCAATAATTTAATAACTCCTTACATAGTAACTTTTTCCCAGTTCACACTATTATCTTAATTCCTTCTGTTTCGGCCAGCGAAAGGAGTTTTTGCAGTAACCTCATCGCTAGCTTCGCGAGGCTCCCTCCTGCCACTGGATATTCTGGAGCTTCCACACGCCAGCCCTTCTGCTCCGCAGCATCCCCTCCGGAGCGGGGATTTAATTCGCTTCCCAATGCGACCTCTACAAGCTCTTCGGATCGGCTGCTCTCCAGACACCGTTCCCCATCCAGGTAAGTGCAAACTATAGTTGTTCTTCCTAGATGTATGACCTAAACAACAGATCGCTCTAAACCCCACACTGTTCAAGCGAACCCAGTGTACTGTCTTGAGTAACTAACCTGCCATCATTACTGACCATTTTGCTCATGTCTAATTCATCTACAAACTTTATCACAAGAATTTTTCCTTTTACTTCATGCTAGATCACTGAGCAACTGAAGAGCAGCAAGACAGGATGAGATCCCTGTAGAATATTCCAAGTGACTATTACTCCCCATTAACTTTTGGTCCGTTTTGAGAAAAGCAAAACATTAGTACTTTTCTCATCTCTAAATCATTTGCTATAGCCTGTGATCTGAAATATACTCCTCCATTAATCTAAAGAATACATCTGAAGGAACTTTTAATTTGAACTTGGCAAATTAACCACAGCATAGAATCCCTCAAGCAGGACATCACATCACCAAAGATGTCACGTTACATTTAATTCAGTGAATACATTAAAGCAAGGCTTGAATATTTCAACAAGGTTTCATCAGGGCAGGATCAACTGTGAAGACATAGCTGTAACATTAATAACCCTGGGAACAAGCAGTGCAGTAGATTCATAGGCACAAAATGTAGGACTTTATATTTCTAAAACAGTCACCTGGCATTAATACTTATGTACATAAAAAGGTATGATCACCAGAGCAACATCCCTCCCATTTCTTTTCTTTTCTATGCCATAGCAAAGAAAACAGAGAAAAAATTACAGATTATTTCCATACCTTGTTCTCAGCTTGGGAAGACAGCAAATACTGAGTAGCAATGTGACTAGTGGTACTAAAGAAACAGGACCCTCCATTTCTGCAGGTTACAAAGGGTTTGTTTGCTTTATTTTTTTTTTCTTAGTAAACACCCTTGTTGCATGTCAAGGATCATCAGTTAAAAATCAGCTGGACAAAACTTAACACTGCCTGTAATGAGCTTTGGCTCAAATCCTGTGTTGATCTGCTTCAACCCACAGAAATACAAACAGCTTTTATAGCACATGTGACATCAAAGTCAGATTCAAAGCCTCAAATTCAACTGGTAAAGCTGATGTAAGTCTCAGTCCTGCAATGCTGTAAGGAATGGAGAAGAGATCTGCTCTTGGTATGAACATTGACTAATCCATCCTAAAAAACAGACTACTACTTTCTGCTCTATTTGACTGACACTAGCAATTTCTCAATAAGAAGCTGAGTAGGAAAACTGTGAATGACCAACGCACCTGCATTTCTCTCCTGGCTCAAAACCATTCCTATATTCTAGTCACCTGTGAAATATGTAACACCTGAGAGCAGCGAAGGAGTCTTCATCTTGCTTATCAGGTGCAAATGATTAACTGAGATAGGAAAGCAGCACACACAGGCAATCTGACAAGTTCCCAAAGCAGAGATGTCCCCTTCCCATCCCCTGCTACCAGACAAGGGAAATCTCTAAAAAAGTGCAGATGATGGGTTTTCCTAAATTAACCACAAAAAGCCAAGATAGCTTCTTCCTCAGCAAGCCCTTTCAATCCCCTGTGTGGGAACCAAGCTACCCCGGGCTCTAGCCTTCTGGATCCTTTTGCTCCCTCCTGTAAAGTTAAGAGGAAGAGTGAGATGGTTTTAGGGAAAAAAAGTCTTTTGTGCATGTGCCTACTTGTCCACAGCACAAGAGGCCAGGTAAGAAAACTGCACAAACATGACTACCCCAAAGGCCCAAGGAGGTAAAAAGTCTAAACTGATAAAGAAAAATGCCTTCCAAAAGGGCTTAAAGCAGAAAAGCCTGCATAAGAAAAGAACTGAGGATGTCTGGGCATGTTCTTTCACCATAAATTAGCGTTAGAAATACTGAATGCTCTGAAAAGCAACAAGAAGTTTTCACTCTTGAGTTGATTTAACCAAATGTAACAACACATTAGTCATCCCAACTCCTACTCTCAGAAATGTTTTATTCACCCTCTGAAAAAAAGCAAAACATTCATTTTTTTGATTTGTATAATTTCATTTAATTGTTATTTTATTTGTCAACTCTAATTAGTGGGGTTATTTGCTATCCTCTCTTTTGATATTCACAGAACATTTGGTCTCTTTTCAAAACATATTCTGATGGCAGGCCTGGGATGAAGAGGACCCTTCCCTGGGCATCCACCGAGAGGCAAACCCGCCTTCACAAAAGAGTTGTTTTTCCCATTCTCAGGCACATAATTACCAGAGGAAGGTACCAGGTGATGCTGCATCTGAATTGCACCGAACCAAGTAGCCTAAAATCTTTATTTTGTCCGATTGCTTGACAATGGCCTGGGTAATGTCTCTAAACAGTCTGTTTTGGACAACCCTACATTGCTGGGCTGAGCTGAAGGTGACACAGAGAGCCCATTTCTCCAAGCCTCCCAGGACTGAAGAACAATCATCTTGAATGAGAGATAGAACTTCCCAAATCTTAGGAGCCTAGACACAAAAATCATCCAGAAGATCAGGCAAACTGGCCTTTCACATGGTGTCTATGAGGTTTATAACCTGTTTGACAAGTCCATCAATACTCTAGCATTTACAACAGGTAACAGAGTTAACCAAGTAAAATGTAATGGTCTTCCTATTATGTGTGTATTAGCAAATATTTGTTCCACCGTTCCAAAAATAGTGTTTTAAAATATCATTTAAGATCATAATCTCAGCCTTTAAGAAAAATCAATAGCATATTTACTTCCTTACGTTAATACATTTACTGTGCAGATTGCCAGTACTTCATTTCCAAGAGCTCCATGTGAATACTGATATTTTAACTATACAGACATAACTTTATTTACTGTAGAAAAGTATATTAATAGTGATTTATTTAAACTCTTTACCAAAGTGGCAGTTCAGTTTAATCAAATATTAAAGTAATTGGGTTATGTTTGATTTTAAAGTTTGAAAACTCAGCTCCAGGGTTTATCAAAGACTGAATTTATCAAGGTTATTATCATTAAAAATTTACACCATGTAGCGTGGCTAGCTGACTTCGCTGGCAACGTGCCCGGTCACAGACCTTTACCGGGCTAATTGCCGGCGGGTGCAGCTCCCAAAGCACTCGGCACCTTGGGCCGTAGACTTACCAAGTTGTGCACCAAGAGCACTAGGGAAAAAAAAAAAAGCTTTTATATTGTCCAAGGGGGAAAAACGTCTTACAGTCCTTCCCCCAGACCCTGGAGGGTGAAGGATGGGGCAGGGAATCGCCCGTGGTTAGATGCCTTCCGAGAGGGCTGCAGGGAAAACGCAGGGTTTGCAGCAGCCCCCGTGGGCTTCGTTGCAGAGCGGGGCAGGACACGCTCCCAAATTTGCTTCGGGCAAAACCAGCTCTTGCCATTTCTCGGAAGCGCTGAAGCTAAGCTAAACCCCGCTGCAACTGAGAAAATGGTTACGGTCCTCAGGGCTTCTCCCTGCCTCTGGATACTGCTGCCTCTGCGCCAGCAATCCAGCTTTCCCAAACACCTCCTGCTCTACCCAAGTGCAAACTGGTGCTCGCATCACCAAAGCGGCAGGCGAGAAGGTTGGCACCGCTCGTTGGACACCCCATACATGACAGGGGAACTTCTCCATGGTCAGTAACCCAGCCCTGCGCTAGGACACGCTCAAAGGGGCCAGCAGCGCTTGGGAAGAGCTGCACCCATAGGGCAGCACAGCAGGGAGCCACCGCTATGAGAACGGAGAGCTGCCGATTTTAAATACACAAAGCTACTGCTAGGAAAAGAAACAGGCTGATAAAAAAGCACTCACAGTGCATTACTTCTAAAACCTTTCCTCAGAAGCACAGGAGCAGGAACGCAGGGGCAGCTGGAGGAAAACCACCATCAAACTAAGCACTCAAAATTATCTTCTGGACAGAAATCTGTCACATCAAACTGAATTTTTCTCATTGTAAGAAAGAAGTCTACTTGACAGAAGCAGCCAGAATAGAAAACAGTTAAAAAAAGACGAAGCACTTGTGACAGTTTGTCAAACCATTCTGTACCAATTCTTTGTGCTTGCCCAGAGATGTCGGTTCCTACACCTTTATTAGATATGTGTTTTAAGTGGTGTTATGGCCAAACATCATTTTTTCCCAAATTGACAACATTCTCCTGAAATGAAAAGTTTTGGTAAAAATGTGAGGAACTGACTTCCTCAAGTAGCTGAGGCCAAAAGTTTAAGGTTACAGAAGAGGTTTTTAAATTTCATGGAAGTTGTAATTACTTTTTAAAATAGTATACATTTTACCTTAAATGTAAGTATTTACCCTACAGTTTAGACAACCCACCTCATACTGGCCTATTTATATTAGCAAGCTGAATGCCCAGTCTCCAGTTAATATAGGAGAAATATTTAGAACATTATGAGGGAAAACCACCTCACCTTTTCATACGTAAAGTTTTATCAAGTGAACCTAAACTTATACAGATTTTCTCCTTCATCTTCCTTGCAAACCCACCCCAAAGGTGTCATATGGCTCTCAGACATCCCATTTACAGGCAAACTCAGCACTTCTTGCATTGGCTCTTCCTTGCCCTTTGCCCAAAGGCTCTTTTGCCCAAGTCCCAATCAGTCGGGAGCTCCAGGCACAGCCTTCTCGGGCGTCCCCAGCACCAACTACCCCGACCAAGGCACGAACAGCAAGTCCTTTGCACGGGCCCTCTGCATCAAGGCAAATTTCAGCACTGATGGTTATTTCACATTCAAGACATACTGATCCTAGTCATGATAATCCCCTGCAAGAATCACGACCATTTATTTAGCAATGAAAACAAAGAAGAAAAAAAAAGGCTTTTGAAAAATCACGTCTCACCTTGTAAGCATGAAAAGACTTTGGAAGCTTTTCAAGTGTGTATTTTGAACAAGATCAATTGTAACGGCTTCAAACAAACCACCATAATGCCTTGCATAAAGCCTTTGAAGACCTTTTCAAAGCTCCTCCTCTGCCATTGTAACAGCCTATCGCACTGAGAAAGCCAATCTCAGTGGGTGGATTTTTGATATGAGGTCAAAAACTTTTTATGACCAACTACAGAGCTACTTCAAATGCAAGTGAAGCACCAGCCTCTGGAAGCAGCTGTCAAACATGTCCCGAGCAGGCAGGCCGGAGCGCTGCATGCTGCTCTGCAGGAGCCTGTCCCGGATCCCTTGTTACTCCCCATTTCATTCACCCTCAAAAGACAAACGGAGAAGAGCAAGGACCATACGTCCTCCTGAGCATCTGTGCTTAGTGCAGGAAGCTGTAGACTTCAGAGCCATAAAGGTAGGAGGCAGGTGAGGGTCTCACGGCAGCATCTCCCTGCTCGCTGACCTGCCCAGCTCCCTCCTGGATCCCCTGGCAGCATCAGCAGCCTGACCTTGGCCTTGAGCACCGAGCCATGATCTGGGCTCCACACCTGGAGCTCTCCCTCATCGTGTGACTTTGGACAAATGACTTGCTCTCTCCGCATCTGTTTCCCAATATTTCCACTCTCCACAGGACACTAAGCACTGATAACCCGCAGAATAGTGCAATGTATTAACTTCAAGTGTAAAGGTAAGTGTAAAATCCCTGCAAATCAATTCTCTTCCCCTGGTGGCGTAAAATTACAGGAATAGGAAATCCTTTTCCTGAAATATCTCTGCACTCTGTTTGCTTTAATGATTCAATCTTTGGACCACTTTTATAGTCCTCCAAATAAAATAAAAACAAATGGCCTCAAACTAAGTGCTGTGGGTTTTTTTGTGTAAGCTTCAAAATGATTTTAGCTATTATAAAGCTCCTTAGAAGGACAATTTAAAAAATGCTGATGGCACATCAGTGATAATGACAAAATAACTGTGCTTTAATTGATAACTCATGAGGATTATGGGAAGATACAGCATCCTCAAACTCCCTCCTGTCTTTAATCCACTTCCTGCCCAAGCAAGCTCCTAAGTCCCCTGCCAGGTTATTTCTTATTATCCTTGGAAAATAAAGAAAATACCAGAATATGAGCAGGAATAAGCCTGGTAATCAGCTCCGGACTAAAACATCAAAATTTCTCACCATAGTTCTTCAAAGCTTCTTGATTTGGGCACAGTCTTGAACTCTAACTCTGCTGGAACAGACACTGCCAGTGGTCAGACTGAATCATATTCAACACGAGGAACAGCTGCTGACTTAGGGCAGGATTTTCAAAACAATTTAATGTTCTCTAGAACCAGTGTCCATTGACACCAGGCTCCTGAGCGCTGGCCAGCTGTTCCGACAGCCAAGGACTCCTCGTTCCTTCCCTAGGATGAACATCTTCCATCCTGCAAATCTCCGCTGTGCTTTCAGAAACTGTTTTCAATAACTAAACAATGCTGCAGACACATAAAAACAGACTCAGTCGTAAGTGGCTTGCTTACAATTAAACTAAATCCACTTCAGATGCTTGGCACTTAGTTGGGAGATTCTCCCAGTGCTTTACAAGCATTTCTGCAGACTGTAATTTCTCTACCCCTCATGTTATTTTGTTTTCCTTAGGCGTCTATCACCAGGATATCTAAGCACCCGACAGATACAGAAAATCCTTAACAAGTCATAAGTGGGAAATTTGGGATAAAGAAAAGACTTAGCAATTTGCCTCAGATTTCATAATGAGATCAAGGAATTAAATCTAGTAAGGTAATACTACATGAATTACTGCACAAAATGCCTCTTACCACAGTGATGCTAAGTAGCCCAAACCTGCTTTAAGCCTCTGGAAGTCTCTACTGCAAAACTACACTGCAATGCTCCAAAGCGGGTACACGTGGCTTGAAAGTAGATTCTTTTGACTCACTGTTAAAAATATCACTGCTCTTTAACTGTTTTTAGGTATAAGACTAAACCTGCAGACTACAGAACTAGGGTTAGGTTGGAAAACTCTGCGCTGCTCGGGGCACCTTTGAGGCTGAGCGGGACCTGAGCAGCCCCTGTTACAGCCCCGTCCCTGCCTGGCTCTGTCCTCCCGGCCTCTCTAGCCATCTAAAATGAGAGTCTAAGAGTTAAGGTAAGATGTGCTTAAACAGCTTCAACACATAGGCGCAATTGTGAGCTCAGGCGTTACCTTTCCTTCAGGGTCTTGTTCCATTGTACAGCTCTAGGTATCTTCTCCTTTAGCAGCTGCCCGGTGCCCCTCGCTCCCAAGCAGAAGAGGAAACACGAGCGCAAAGCGAGGCCAACAAATCCATGCGAGACCCCGCGCCAGCGCTGGGCTTCCCTCTGAACCTCCACTAAAGGCTACAGGATCCCACGGAAATCCCTCCAGGGAGGCTCCTTAACTGCAGCAAGGCACCCTCGAGCATTTCCCAAGGTTTGCTTTGACGGGATTTGAACAAATTGCAAGTAGATTCAAAGCGAATCTCACATTCTTCGCTTTAGATGAGACTTTTGACTGTTCGCCTAAATAAAATGCTTCAGTTTTATACAGGGAGGAGAGGGAGAGAGTGTCTGTGGTTCACCATAGGAACATGCAATTAAAACATTCAGAAAAACACTTATTAAAAGTGTCTAGCAAGTGATTCATATTTATTAACTACTCTGATCATTTAGACTTTGGTCAGCCTTATGAATATGCAGTTGATTTTAACACTGCCATCAGTAGCTGTTAAAACTATGGTTTCCTAAATTGCTAAGGATAAAAGCTTGAAAATGAAAAGCTTGTAGTGAAAAGCTTGTAAATTAAACATACAGGCATCTAACCCCCCAACAAATGTATATAATTTAATATAATAGCACTGAAATAGCATTTCCTTTGCGCAAGTCAGTACTTACGAATCTCAATGGGTATAAAGGTTTCATTATCTAAATGATACGCTAACTCTTTTTTGAATTTCACAAATTATAAGTTAGTGGTAGTTTCTATTGTACCGCAACTCACTGCAGTATCAAACCACCTTGTAGGAAAAACAGGATTTCATTTTTCTCTGGGAAGCATTACATAGTTCCTGAAGTATGATTAAGCTTAATTTGATGCATTAAAAATAATCAATATTTAATTTCTCCCTGCCAATTTACAAGTTATTCTTGGGGGCTTCCCAAAGCATGTTCTTGGCTACCAAGGCATTACCCAAGACCGTGAGTCAGGAGAGCGGTGTAAGTCGGGCAGACCCACATGGCTCTTGCTGATCTCCAGACGCTCTCCTGCTCCCACCGGCGCTTCCCTGACTCCCACAGTGCCAGGACACGCACGACTGCGGAGTTGCAGCCACGCTGCAGGGGCAGCAAGCAGGGCTCCTACGGACCCCCTGGCTCCAGCTGCATGAGTCACCCCACAACACACGGCGCTCATTTCTGTCACGATGCCCCACAGAACATCCCGATTGGGAAATAATCTCCTTCTCCTACATGCACACAAGGAGGTCAGGCTCCTCTGGCAGAAGGACACGCGACAGAAGTGACGGCCGATGGGGCACCCACCCGCCTCAGCAGCGGTACCCGCAGGAGGCTACGGCAGGCAGGACGCTGATGCTCATGCCCAACTTCAACAGCCTTTGTAGGCCGTGCAAGTCACAGGAAGAGCAAAGCAAAGTGCTTATTAGTTTCCACCAGCTGCAGAAATGCCTTCCAATCAAGAGCTATTCTCCAGCCCAGCCTACAAATACGCTGAGGAAAACATTGATTAATTCTGCAGATTCATGTGCTGGCTCCTCACTGACCCCTTTTTCATATTCTCACCAACAATCCTCCGTCCGCGACGCCTTCTCCTGAGGTCCTTTGGCACCTGATCCTTGGTGTGTCCCTAACTGCAGGGTCCCACCTCACACGACGGCACCAAGGAGCTGGATGGAGACTGAGGAGTAGTCCAGGGATAGAGCAGGCCAAAGGAAAACGGGATAAAATCAACAGGTCCATAGGACTCCCCAGCAGCCGCTGGCATTGTGACCAACCAACATGTCACAAGAGGTGTCACCATAGGGAATTCCGTTGCCAAGGGCACGTGTGGTGACACAGCAGAGTTGATGGGGATTCACTTGCGGGGTGCACGTGCCGGGAGAACTCAGTGGAGTCACTCTTAGCACCGTGCCAGATTCACATTTCTAGGTTAAAAAAACGCGAGGTAATTTTCACAACGACACATACATTTGCAATTCATTCCTTCTTTTCACAATTCTGGCTGCTTTTCAAAAAGGTTTAAAAACCAGATGTGGAAAATAAGATTGCTAAAATCATTTGGCAACTTAATAAAGGCCTGCTGCACGTTCCCAGGGCAGATCTGCAACAACAGAGCTCAGCAAACACATGAGAAAATGTGTCAAGGCAAGGGGGAGAGGCTCCAGAAATTTAGCTTCTAAGCAGAATGAAATAAAACATTTTTTTTCTGCAAAACATGTTTGTCTACCTTCATGCAAACGTTTCCAGCAATTCAAATACTTATTTCTTGGGGGGAGCGGATTAATCTCAGTTGCACATGATTTCAATTCTGCATCCTGTTTATGTTGTTTTCTCTCCTTTCTATAGGATTAGGCACCATAATATACACAGTGGGTAAACATACAATACGACAAACATGAACAATATAAAAAACACAATATAACTTATAAAGGCTGAGTAGAATGAAAACAACAATGCAAAATCAAAACTGGAAGATAATCTCAGGTAGCATGTGCTCTCGTGCACCATGCAAAATGCCTCAGTCCAGCCCAATCCACTGCTCTGTTCAGCTGGACAAACTCTGCCGCATGCTTCTGCCTGCACTGGTCATCCCAGTTCCTCACTTTTGACCACATTTTTCTGAAACATTGACACAGCACAGTGGAAACACTTCCTAAAAAGCAACCATAAAAATTAAAAATGGGTCTTTCCTCCCCTTCGGAATGGACCCATCTGAGTAGGAAGAGGGGCTGGTACTTCACGTTGGAGGAAGGGTGCAGTAGATGACTGCTCCCCACCTGGGCAAGCAGGGGTGCCAGCTATTTAGACTCTGGGCACGGCTCCTTCCAGTTTCCTTCCTCAGATGGAAAGCGAATGGGAAGCAGCTTCTCCAAACGGCTCTCAGCCCATGGCTGTCCACGATGGCTCCATAAAACAAGAGATATTGTTGGGGGCAGCATCCTCAAGCTCTAGCATCTTCTCTAATTCATCCCCTTTCCTGTCTACGGGAAACTACTTTGATCCAGAGTCTTCATGTGCTTTGAGGCTCTGTTATTCAGCAGCACTTGTCAACGTGCATAAAACCAGAAATCCACAAGCTCAGAAAGACAGGCCCCGAGGTCAACATGAAGCAGCAACCCAAAACCTCACGCCTTCTCAGAGACAGTCAGATTAATCACGGCTAGCAATTATGACACTAAGTGGTAATACTTAGGCCAGCACATTGTCACATTCAACTCAGAAGTAGTAGCTTTTGGGAAGGACTGAGCAGGGACTTTTAGGAAGGACTCAGCAAGGAAACACCTGTGAAGCAGGATGAAAATACCTTTTGTGAGAAAGACCGTTAAAAATGCCTTTTTTGGAGCTAGAGTCCGGCCTCTCCTTCCTGCAAACCTCAAGTGACACCAGAGAAACAAGCAGAGTGGTATCACCCCCTGGTAGAAAGCTGGGGGAAAGAGGCGGCCATTCTCTAGATATGCAGTAAATACGGCACAGGGGCTGGGATAACACGGTCCTCTGTGTCTGATGAAACCAGTGACTACCGTTTGTTAAAGCAGGATATGGTATTTCCATGGCATCTCCTCACTAAGCCTCAGCGCAAGAACAGGCTGTCAGTGTCAGCTCCCTGCTTCAGGGCGTCAGGGTTGAACACTGGCCGGTTCAACCCAAAGCTATTCCCTGGGGCACCTCTTCAAGTTTGGACTGGGTTTGGTTGGACTAGATGATCTCCAAAGGTCCCTTCCACACTCAGCCATTCTGTGATTCGTTCCTGTAATCCGGCTGGGGTTGGTTAGTCTCATCCTCAGAGGAGAAACCAATCATGGAAGTTTCCAAGGGTCGAGGGGAGATGTTTGATCTAGGTGGGTTTGTGTCTTCGCCCAGACACCAGCCTTTCCTTCCACAAAACTCGGTGCAGACTGGATCCCAATTTGGCAAAGTAACGGGTTCATCCTCAGTCAGGAAGGGCTGGCAGAGCTTCATCAGCCTCTCCGAAGCCCTGTCAGCTTCCCCAGAGCCGAGGAGATCAGACCAGGAGAGCCAACACGGACCTGCGCCAACGCAGACCACAAAGCAGAGGCTGCAGGAGGGCCCAGTGACCCCCGTTAAGGAGCTGCCTTGTGCTGAACTTCCCGAACAAGTCACAGACTCTTGGTATTTTGTGAACAGCCTGAAATGATAATGTTCTCTAAACGTATTTTGTGTGCCAATTAAATATTCTAAATTTATAGCAAGATTATTGTCACCTATTTAATGGCTCATTGATTTTAGAAGCCATACCAATTTTCTCTTTCTTTCCATTGAGGTAGTTACAGTAATGACTAACCATAAAAATCGGATAACATGCTGAAATGTGGTTTAAAAACATCTGTGCGTGGCATAGCTCTACTTTTAAGCGAGAGGCAAGTTAATATCCCCTGCCTTCCCTAAAAGGATCACCTTTGGCCTATGTGGCTCTGTAGACAGAGCAGGGCAAATTAAATCACACTGAGCATGATTAAAATAAAAAAAAATAAAAAAAAATCTACATATTCTCTCAGCCAAATCTTCTAGGTTCCTCTTAAGCGCTGTGTAAATATACAACCAAGTATTCCAGTGCTTCTTCTATCCGAACGGCTAAAGACCTGGTACTCCCTGCAACGGCTCCAGATTTCTTTGAATCAGCCTTGGGAAGTTGCCATCTCCTTGTCTTGTTCCACACTCTTCTAGGAGTGGGTCAAAAATTGCTTCACTGTAACATTTTCTATCAACTAAACATTTGGTTCTTGCAGCATCACATCAAATTTCACATTTTTATTTAAAGAAACCGGAGAACATTTGGAAAATGTAAGCAAAGCATCAGCTCACAGCATTTAATTAATGTCAAGTTCCCAATTTTCCTTTCAAGCAGATGTAACTCCTAAATAAAATATTTTAAAGACGACCAAAGTAAAAAGTTGGAAGGCTACATTAGGAGTTTACTCCAAATATTCCATTAGAGGAAAAAGGAATTCTAAAAATTTTCTTTAACAAGGAAATTCTTCACACTGTTTCTTCATCTAGGAAGGAAAAGACAGAAATCTCAAGTGTTTCTCCCACCAGCCCATGACAGAAAACCCTTTTCTCTAACCAGACAAAATTTCACCTACTCTCCTTCGATCTTGCTATTGCTTCTGCCTGCCTCACCTCCTGCCCCAATGCCATGCGATTGCCTCAGCAGGTGTTTGCAGAGCTTGTTGACTTCAGGTGTCCCACTACGTGTTGAGCGGACAGAAACCCCCCAAAATCCAACTGCAGCTGCCCAGGAGATCACGGGCATCTCTGAGATGCTGAAGCCCTTGTCACCTTTCAGGAGGAATGCGCTGTCTTCTGCAGCCGGCGCACGATGGTGGTGGTTTCTCATACACTGTTGTTCAGGGTGCCCAGTCTTTTCCTTAACTGTGGGTAGTTTCATTGCTAAGTACTACAGGTTTCCTCTGGGCTCCTCTTCACACATCTCCAAACACTCCCAAATCACACCTGTGTCCTTGGTGACTCTCTCAGTTTGATTTCTC
The DNA here is from genome assembly GCA_013389825.1 of Crypturellus undulatus. Lineage (NCBI taxonomy): Eukaryota > Metazoa > Chordata > Aves > Tinamiformes > Tinamidae > Crypturellus > Crypturellus undulatus. Next base: position 42,017 of record VWPW01015578.1, on the reverse strand, counting down.
ACCAATATCTACTTGTAAAAATTCATTTTTTCAGCACCTAGTAGACCCAAGTAATCAATGTGGAAGACCTTGCACACCTCCTACTCTGCATTTTCGCTCAGCAATGCACCACTAGAAATTATCCGGATATGATTTGAAACAAAACATAAGTAGTTCTATAGGAAATTGTCAGTTCAGAGCACTGCATACCTCATATTCCAGATCCGACCGTAACATCTTGGCCACAGACAACACAAACTGATCACAACCACAATATGCCCAATCACATACTCACATAAAATGCTTCTATAAATGAGCTACAGGCCAAAAACTACTCATTAAAATAATTTGGTGAATGCTCTTGAATGAAACTTAGAAGAATACAGCTATGCATTGTCAGGCATTTCACATGCCCCCCAACCAGTAAAATTCGCTTGATAAATGGCTAATTATCCGAAGCAGCATTAAAATTCAAACTTGAATGTGATTGCTACTGATTAAGCACTACTCCGAGCCTGCCCTTCAGTTGGGTGCAGCACGTGCAACGCAGCAGACACGCAGAGCGCCCACCGCTCGCGGCAGCGTTCAACCGCGCTCCAGCAAGAAGAGGCCCTCTTGACACAGGAGCTTCTTCAACCAATTGGGGTTTTTTCACTTTCGTAAAATTGTTCTGTAATATTCACAATTCCAGAATTATTATATAGTATTCCCTAGCCTCCCTTTACCACTGTCACTTCCAGACCAGCACACCAGTTCCCGGCCCAGTCTTTTACATTTTCTATATATGCACATTACCTCTCATGTGACAGGGCTGTGCCCAGAAGATCCAACACGAAGCCTTTACACTCTAGTGCTTGGGGTCTATTTTTATTATTAAAGTCGTGGAGCCACAGAACAGAAACGTAGGATTTGCAGCCTCCGAAGTGCCTGGAAGCCCAAGCATGGGCCATGCCGCACATTGCTCCACAACATCAAGCACATCAAACTGGCAACGCAGTAATTAAACATGAGGATTAAACAATGCTAGACTGAGTAACCTCTATACTGTATCTCAAAAGATTGCCTTGAAGAGCTAGTGTATAAGTCAGCTTTGTAACTGCTCTTACCAGGACACTGAACACCTCACAGAGGAGGTCAGATGCATAAGGAGATATAATCTGATATTCAAACTTCTGAAAAAAGAAATAATCGCTCCCTATGAGAGATGCTTTGATTCAGGATGGTGGTTCTTACATCACTTAAACTAGAAATTGTTAAAACACTGTGCCAGGAGGGTTTTTTTGGAAAATGGCTTACTTTCAGGTACAAGTTTCTTTTTTGTCGCTACTAACCAACCAAAAATTTGCTACCAAAGCACGAAAATTTATTGAGCATCTTCAACAAATAACAACAGAAAAAGGAAACAGTTTCACAGAAAATGTAGACCAAAAAAAGTGATTATAAAAGACCATAACTTGAAGTATGAAGTCAAATGTTATTTAAGTGACATAACAGTAAACTAAGCTAAACACAGGAGTTCCTGGCTTCAGTACACAAATATATCAATTTCCTTTGTAAAGAATATGTTTGTTTAAAATATTGGACAACCAGAAACTCCGAGTGAAGCCCTGATCCTACTAGTGAAGTCAACAGCAACACTTCAGAAAGACAAGCTGGAATTTCAACAAGACAAAGTCATTTCCCCGCAGCACAACCATCCCAACTACCTTTAACCAGACAACCACAATCAAAGTTCATTTGTTACTTTAATCAATTTAGGTTTCCTATGAGACAGTGGCTTCGATGTCTGAAGACGTTCCCTGAAGTCCTTCAGGCCAATACAGGATTCGCTACCACCAGCCGAAACCACCTCCTCAGTCATTGCTTTTTTGTGGCAAAGGCAGAAAGGTGATTAAGGCTGAGTAACTCTGTATACGGCTTTCATATGTCAAAGGGTACAAACTCTACCGACTACCAGCAAGTGTTCAATACAAAAACAAGCAATATTTCCTCATGCTCCCAGGCCCTGACCTGCGTGGTCAGGATAACGGCCTTTCTCTACTGAATTTCCTGCTACTTTAGAAAGACTGGAAGGGGAAGATATTAACCACTGTTCGTATCTGTCTGCCTTTAATATGTTTATCTGACCAAAAACTTGTTCATATCGAAGAATGAATCCACCTTTTGTGCTAGCTGGATATTGGTGTTTCATTATCTCTTGTATGTCACTTGGATAATTAGGTCTTCCATGAACAAAGTCTTTGCAAATGTGAGATCAAAGCAAACAACATGAAGCACAGTAGAAAACGCAACATTAATCTCTCAGCAAGAGGGTCGCTTCTTGATGCTCGTTTCACCCTCTGATTAATAGATAGTACCTATTTACTAGACATGCAAGTCAATCATTTTTCCAGTTCTCTCCTGGTAAGATGCAGTAGCACGACACAATAACATTGTTTTGCTGCACTATTAAAAAGCAGGTCAGTATTTCAGTATCGTTCTTGCTATCAATAAGGTTATTCTGCAGTCATGAAGCATAAGCTGAACATCCTGTGACTGAAATGTTGAAACGTATCATTCCAGTCATTTTTCCACTCCTTGCTAAGTGCCACTGCAACTCAGTTTGCAAAGTCAGCTGCCTAGATAAGTATTATATAACTGAGTGAAAAAATAGAGTGAATGTCTAACTGCAAGTCAGCATGAAAATGTCACAAACAAGGAAGAATTCAGATTTATGGACTGACACCAAATATCATGGTTGGGTCCTCCTGTGTGCCAAAAACTACATGTTTAATAGCAAACAGACAACATATTGGCATGGTCTTCTTGCAAACAGATACATTTCATTGAAAAAAATCAGGTCCCAAACAGATTATAAAGTGTTATCCATGAAACGGCAGGAATGTCATCAACAGAGAATTGAGCTTTTGTAGCTCATAACAAAATTACAGTGCTTATGGTTTGTTCAAATACTTCTCAAAAATACAACTGTGTAGAAAGGAAAATAGCCAAGGGACAGTCAACAAAACAAACAGAAGTTGAGAAATTCTGCAATATTAAGATTTTAAAATGGAGAAAATTGTTTTTGAGAGGGAACTGGGAACTGTCATGAGACATAGGGCACAGTATAGAAGGCAAATGTGAATGTATCTTTCCTCTGTCATAAAATAGTACAAGATTTTCTCAAATGCACACGAAAAGCAAATTTTAAAACAAGACAAGAAGCTGTTGCAAGCCCCTCCAACCAGTGTGAGTAACCCTTGAAACTCATTGTTAATACTATGGAAAAGTCAAGAACAGAACCTAGGGCAGGCTAGGTAGTTACACTGAAAATAAGATCTTGGGCTCCACAGAGCCATTAAGTGCCAATTTCAGGAGTGATTTAAACATTTTGAGCCTTTGATTCAGCAAAAATCAATTCAGTTTTGCCTCCTCGGTGAGCAGGCCACTTTTGAAAATGGAAGGCAAAGTCTCTGTAAATGTTCCTGTATGGTCCCAAGCCTGTTATCACTTCAGTACTTGAAGTTTCTTTCCCATGAAAACCATGCCATAAAGCAGTGCACATGTAATTCAAAGCAATACCAGTATTTACATGTTTCCAGAATTGGAGGTTCTAGAGGATGCGGTAAATGGCCCTGCCCAGCCTTCCTAACGAGAGCAGCTTAGCCCAGGGCAACAAATGGGCTGGCCAGGGAGACAGGAGCACCTCAAACACCCTCTGCCAGGGATAGAGCAAACCCAGGACATAGCAGCTGAGGTTAAGGAACGTAAACAGCGGCGCAGATGTACAGGGGCACCAAGCTGTTCCCTCTACACAGCCCTATTTGTTCAGAGAAACACCAAGTCGGGAAGCCTAGCGGGTGTATTTAGTGTTTGGATTAACCTTGCCCCTTCAAATCAGCTTGACGCTATCCTCTGCGGGTTGGTAATTTTCCTGTGCAAACTCCTCTATATTTAGATTCCCCCTAAAATATCCCAAGAAGAGCCATTAATAGTAAAAGAGCACGGGTATCACAACAAGGCTTCCTGCTCAAAGGCAGGACAAAAGAGCTGAATCTCCTGGCCTGCTTCCACGAGAGCCGGCCTCGCGTGTAAAGCTCTCCTTCCTGCCACCCTTCAGAAGCAACGGAACTGCTCAGCCAAGCAAGAGGCGGCTGCCTGGTTTCATCGTGAAATGGGAAGGTTGGACGCAGTTCTCAACAGATGCCGACTTTGACCTGTGAGGAAATAACTATTTCTACTTGGATTAGTTTATAGTCTGAAAGACAGAAGATCCAACACTACCACCCTAATGTTCTATATAAACTTGGCGAAGTTTTGTTTGTGAGTCTATCACAAACCATCAAGGTCGACACGCTCAAGATGTTGGGGAAAAGCAGCATTTCAACCAATTCTAATGCCAACCTATTTCCACCACTGACATACACGCACACATAGATGGAGAAAGCAGAGAGAAAGGGATGGAAAAGCAATGGGATCGTGATCTTAATAACGGCAAAAGCAGAGTCAAAGGCTTTTCTCTCGTTCACGTAAATTGACTGTAAAAAACAGTTTGGGGCCCCACCGTGCACATCTGCCAATGGCTCACAAAATAACCTCTTATTTTCAGCTTAGATCTCTTTGCTAGGGGCTTGCAAAGAGAGTTCAGGAACAGCACAAAAGGGCCAAAGCAGATCCCACGTAGTGAACTTTGGCATTTTGCAGCAGTGCAGTTTTGCAGATGGGCACATAGACCATGGAGAAGAAAATGCTTGTGGAGCACCACGTTTTACCCCAGTTTTATAATTGAGTTATTACGGAAGTGTGTAAAAAAAATTGAGTTTATAATAGAAATGCTGACACTAGAACAGCATGAACACAGCTGGTATAATATAGTAAATTTGTAAGAAATTGTATAGCTAACAAAGTAGGTCAACAGCTTCAGATGAAAAGCTGCATTTCAGCTGGCATGTTACGCTGTCTTGGGAGATCGTGATGGCTTTCCAAGATTATAACCAAGAGGCTCCCCATTCTGTGTTAATTCCCTCCCTTTTTTTTTTAATATTCAAGCTAGAAATGTGAGTAACTATAAACTATAGTGTGTATTATATATGTGTGTATATACATAAAATATATATATAATGTATATATATAAAATGTATATATAATGTGTATATATATACATATATATATATGTTCGCGGTGGTAGAACTGCAGCTTCCCCTCAAGTCACGCGGTGCTCCCCAGCGCAGAGCCTCAGTCGCGCAGCCTCTTGCATGGCCAGGACAAGAAGGAAGAGGCTTTTGCCCCGAGATTCTTTCTGTGTCCAACATCATCAATTATCAGCAGGGAACCTCGAAGCTGCTACACTCCAAAATTTCACTAAGGTTGATATAACATTTTCCTCTCAATACAACCATATCTATCCCTCTGCCTTCTTTCCTCAAGTGTCATGTACAGAGTAGTCCATATACAAGAGAGTCTCATGCAGATGCAGGACAGTTAGAACACCAAAACTTAAGGCTTTCCACTTCATACTGTATTTTCTGCACTCAGTTCTAGAAGGCCGCTGATCCATCACTTGGCACCAAACAGCAGCCGCTTGTTCTCAACAAAACCATCATAAAATCCGAGTTCAACACCCAGGCAAATGCTGAGCAATCAGCTAAGTGTTCGGCTTCCACATAACACATACAAGGATCTTGAGGACTTTTTTATACAAAGACCGAGCTTTGTGCAGAAGTGCTGCCATACTGAAATAAACTGAAAAGCCACATCTCCTAAATTTTGAAATAAACTAAAATAGTCACCACTGCAAAATTAAGTATAACTCTGGCAGGATCTGGCCTTAGAGCGATTCTCTCTGACTTGCAACAGTAAGGAATCTACTATATATTAATGTAGATAACTTACAGAAGTTAGATTAAATGCTACGGTTCATTTTAAAATGTCCAGAAAAAACTTTTGTCTGCTCCTGCATCCTTCAGACGCAGCGTGCCAGCAAAAGGATTTTACTTTGGTTCATCCATAGATCTTTCAGACCTAAGCACGGTTCTGACAGCTGCCAATTCAGAAATAGTTTATCACAACAGAAAGATGACAGGAAAATACTGAGTTGATATGACAGCAAGAGCAAAAATTTGTTGAAGCGGGCATCCCTGTAGGAACTGCTTTGGCACCACAACAGATGGCCAGTAGTTAGGGGAAACCACTAAAGCCTGAATTGTGGAAATTGGGTAAATTTTTCACGGCAAAGGATAGCAGGCAAAAACAAACAAACTTTACCAGCCTTCCAGGGAGAGAGCCCTTCCACAGGGAGCCTCTTGTGTGGTCAACAGTGCAGGAAACACGCTATATTTTATAGGTCAGACTATGTTACAAAAGGATTTAATAATCATTACATCATTACTGTCCTCTATGCAGACAATGCAGCCAAGCAGGTGCTGTAACGGCTTAACTCCTGCATCCCTACACGCAGGCAATCACGACATGAGCGCCTGGAAAATCCATTATTTCGGAAACCATAACTGAACAAATGTGGAAGAGACGCAACCCCAGATCTCAGCGATACTGCATTTTTTAGATATTTTAGCAGGAACTGGGGAGGTGCTGTAGTTCCATCTCTTTTGGAATACGCTAGTTGCCTCAGACGAAGGCGAGACCTCCTCTCCGCACTTGGCAGCTCTCAGTCTCAGGACCACAGATGGGCAAAGAGTGTCTCCCAAACCGGCCACCCCAATCTCGTATCCCTTCAGATGGGTCTTTACCCAAACAGCACTGGCCAGGTCTGCTTTTCACCAGCGAAATAATATCCTGGCACAGCAATCTCAAAGAAAAATTTCCAAGGATATCTAATATGAAGGGAATTGAAAGCCCAGGAGCAAACCAACTACGTTCCCGAGGAGCAAGGGTTGAGCTGGGAGAATGGGGATTGAAAGAAGGCAAAATTTTGCTGAATTTTCCATTTAAATATGAAGTGATGTGGAGAGCCTCAGAAACCTTGGCATGGGCTCTCCTCACCGTGAGCTTTGCTACCGCGCTGGTGATACCCAGGACCTCTGGAGATGGCACTGCCATTTCTGTGAGAAAGCTGCCTCCAAAATCCGCACCAGCTCTTACTTTCCTCCACGTACATTCATCCATCTGCTCCAACAAGATGAATTACTGAGATTTAAAAGCTAAAAAGGTCTTCGATATGAATTCCTTACACAATGAAACATGCCTTGTGTTTTTTAAGCCCTACAACTACAATAGCCTCTTCTAAGAAACACAAACCATTTAATTGCTTAACTTTGATCATCTTGACTTTCTAAACTTAATTCCATAAATACACAAACATATATGTACTTTTTAGACAGGGCGGTAATTACAGCTGACAGCTGTGAGAGCAGTTTACATACCTCAGTAATAAGCCTATCTATCTATCCCTATTAAATATTAATAGACCACCTCTCCTATTACCTGTTATGTCATCAGTCACATCCATTTTCATAGGAAGGTCAGCAAAAACAAGATAACAAGATTTTTGACATTTTTTTTTTAAATACAGACTGAACAGTTTATAGAAGTTAATAAAAGCCCTGACAAGACAAACACTATTTATTAACAGAGCTGGGAGACAAGCAGGAAAAAAAAAATAAACAGAGTATTTTCTTGCCTTAACTTATCTATTGTGCAAGTATTTCAGATGTCATATTTCAGCTGGGATAGGAAGGACATGGAAAAGAAGATGAAATCAAATTTCACTGGCTTTGCTACCATGGTCCTTGGCCACACTGCCACTTTGAAGCCTCTGCAAAGGGGTATTCAGTGGTGATGTTTCTCTTAATCTTATTAATTATTTCCATGTTTTCCCAAGAGAGAGGAATGACTCTGGCTACAGTGCAGTTTTCCAGTTATCAAGGTATCAATACAAGTTTCAAGAAACTCAAATTACTGCAAAGACCTTGGGTTCACTTTCACCAATCATTTTCACTCACGTCAAGTTTTATATCGGTCTTTTGAGAAGTGAAAAGAAAATAGTTTTTTTTTTTAAGTTTCTTTTTTATGAGAATTTTAGATATTGTCTTTTCACTCCAACTGAGGTTGAAAGCAAGTCATCTGGAGTCTTGGACTTACTACAGGGATCAGCCCTCTGCTTGGGCACTTAGGCATTTAAGAGTAGGAAAAATCCCGAGTTGCTGGGCCCAGGTCTCATGACTGTGACATTTGGCCATGTTTGCTACAATCTGACTTTTCTGTGAAAAAACTAACCATTAAGAAAATCACTATTTGTCTTGGGCTGTCAATCTTTACTGCTGCTCACAATTTTCTGCTCAATTTCAGCCTCTCTTCTGCCTCTCTATCTTCCCCACATTCTCCAACTAGGAAAAGGGCAGACTGGGTTTTAGGTGCCAGCTGGAAAGGCCAAAATTCTCCGGTCGCCTGTCAGACAGAGGCAGGATTTTCTATCCAAGGAAGAAAAAAGTAAATACTTTGATACTTTCTGATTCCAGGAAACCTTATTAATACAATACATAACCACACTACCTTTTTCATTAGCTGCTTAAACTCAGCCTTAAACTAGTTGCTCCTGTTGGCAACCTCCCTCATAGGTAATCATAAATTTTCTTCTGGTTAGAACATAACCAGTTTACAGATACTTTATTCTTATTGCAATCCTGTCCTTCCTAAAATACATCNTTTTTTTTTTTTTTTTTTTTTTTTCCCCACACTGGGATTATTGAAATAATCCCTCTCTGACTTTCCAGTCTGAAGGGATCTTTCCCATATCCGATATGAGGCCTCTCCTCCTCCACAGAGCTGAGGAACTCGAGCACTGGCACTCGTTACCTTTGCTCTCCCATTCGATTTCTCCCAGGACTCTCACATCACACCGGCATTTGTCTGTGCTCTCTGCTTGACACTCTGAAGCTCTCTCAGCCCCTTCAGAAACCTCCGAGTGATCTTCAGGTTTCTTTCGTATTCCCTTTAAACTCCACAGGTGAACAAAGAAGAAAGGATTTCCCAGTCCACCCCCCATTTCAGGCACAGGGAGTGTGCTCATCCCTAACCCTCGCTACAGCCATTAATAGGTTAGTACTGCATTAATTAATTATTTTGATGCTTAGCAGAAGATCTCCATTTTTCCCTTTTGTGATAACTCCTGTGAAGCACAGAAGTATCTTTTACGCAAAAGTCAAAACATAGAAGGGGCTCCTTCTCTGGAAAGATGGGTTATTCTTTTTACAAAAATACACATATTGTCAGCAGTCCTAATTCTTTTGTAATTCAAAACCAGTTTGGGCAAAAGATTTCGAGTCAGCCGCAGTGCTTATTACTGGTTTCAATTTACTTTTACTACGGAATACAGTGCCATTAAATCAGTGTCTGCAAGACTGGAGTCCAGGAGAATTCCATCTTATTTCATGCTTCATTATGAAAGATTCATACAGCTCTACTCATCATGTTTCTACAGTCATCTACATCAACTTTAGCGCACTAAATTGTTGTACAGTACAAAATGACACGTTGAAATGATCAGTCAAGTTCACTGGGCTTAACCATTATGACAATGATAAGTAATGTTACTTAGGCTAAGGATAAAACAATGTCCTAATCAGCACACAGCAGCAATCTTTATTGTTGCAATTGCATTTACTAAATTGCAATATTAAGCTCAAAAAGTACCCTGGAGGCAGAAGTACAGGAGAGAGATTACCTACAGGACACGGAAATTGGAAGCTGCTTTTGTGCTGGAAGAAGCCCTGCCGTGATGTGGCCATCACACGCCCGGGCTTGTTTCCTACAGGGAATGCTGGTAATGGGATTAGTTTCTACAACATGACATTTTAATAAACTTGCTCTCACACAAGCAAACAGGCACAAACACACACACCCTGCAAGAAAAAATGAATCACTCCAGTGCAAGGAGGACTGAATTATTTAATGATGAAAAAGACACCTGCAAAGCAACACCTACGAGCAGAATTGGGCAACAATAGAATTTCTTGGCCAAGGCATGGTATTTTCTTTTATCTTCCTTTTTTTTCCATTATATGCAAGATAGCAATTGAAAGGCATAAAACAGTACTAAGACTAGAAGACAACAAGGATATTGGCCAGCAATGTGACAAATCAGAGGTATGTCATCAAATTCTGGATCTTAACATTATATATAGAGAGAAATGATAAGATACATCTATATACCTATACATATACACACACTTTTATTTTTTAAACCCAGTCTGGGACAGAAATCGTTACACTGAAGAAATTGCCATCACTCTAAAGTCCAACTGCTAAAGTCAGAGTAAGTTCCTTCAGCCGCTTTCCTTCACAGAGAGCAGTTACAGTTTTTGAGAAACCATCTGCAACCCACGAATTGCCAGAACCAGGCAGGTTTCTGCAGTTATCTTTTACTTCCTTTATGTCATTTTTATATTCTTGCCTATCCCGGACTCCAGCTGGGAGAGGAAGACAGAAGTGGCTCCTCCAGCAGAGCAGATAACTTTGCATAGCAATAACAGAGTTGCAGTGACTCTATTTGGGAAAGCAGATAGTTTGGCTATCATGACTACTACTTTTATCACCCATGCTATCTCCTGTTCATGGTTTTACTACTTTCTAGGTTTGCTACCTTCTAGTGATCCACATTTTCTTTCAGGTATTTTCTCCATTATTTTGCTAGGAAAAAAAAAAATAAAAAAAGAGCAGGCGCCTTTGCCAGGGCAAAGGCATTTCCATTTGACGATTCCCTTTAATATCCTCATGGGCTAAAAGCCAACGGATGAAAATGTCTAATTCATGATGGCAAGGGAGGATATTAACCCCATTAGCATCAAAAAGAAATGACCAAGTGTCAAGACCGTTTTCACAGATCCGTTCCTGCCCTTTCAGGCCGGTCGGGGCTCCCCGAACGCGGCTGCCCAGTGGTGCAGACTGCTTAGCATTGCCGGGGCTGCCGTCAGGCACCGCGCAGCGACCGCATCACTCACGCGCTCTGCTCCAGTCAGCGGAAATTTAGAGCACTAACAAATGATACATGATGCCTTTTTTACCCTTAAAAACTCTTCAAGGAAAAAAATCAAAAAAAAAAAAAAAAAAAAAAAA